>JAXBDA010006806.1:0-19557 GCA_036023075.1 Gaultheria prostrata
CCCCGCCCGTAACTTGGCTTCCGGACCCAAAAAGAATCTTTTTCGCAGACCAAATCTTTTCCGAACGGCACAAGAGTCATCAATTATTTTTAAACGGTTTCTCGGGTACCAAAAAGATTTTCTAAATTAAATCCGGGTGGCGACTCGTATTTTTCAAAAACATTTTCCTGATTCTGGAAGTGGCTGTCCACACTAAGGATAGTATTTCTTCATGAACTTGACATTTATGGGCCCCATAAGATGACCATCACCGACCCTGGACAACCTTTAGTGCCCGCTTGAACTTGACTTGATGACCTTGTAAGGTCCTTCCCATTTCGGGGTAAACTTTGGGAGCTTTACATTCCTCATGACATCCATGGTTGACTTCCAGACAAGATCGCCTGCTTCAAATTCTCTCGGAATTACACCTTTGTTGTAAAATCTGGCCACTGACTCCCAATACTGAAGCTGGCGCTCCGCTGCAATCTGCCTTCTTTCTTCTAAGGCCTCGAGGTCCGCGCGCCGCTCTGCCTTTGTTACTTCCGCGGCCAGTGCCAGCCGCGCGGATGGTACACTTAATTCCACTGGGAGAACTGTCTCAGCGCCATAGACGAGATTGAAGGGACTTGTGCGCGTGGCTTTTCTCTTCGATGTTCTGTATGCCCAAAGGGCCGTGATCAAGTTATCAGCCCATGCCCCTCCGTTTTAATCCAGGAGTTTACTCATTATCCGCGTCAAGGTCTTGTTTGTGGCTTCCGCCTGGCCATTCCCCTGCGGGTAATAGGCTGAAGAGGTGTGATGCTCGATAGAATAGGAATCTAACAATCCCCCCACACTTCTGTTAATGAACGGCGTCCCGTTGTCCGATAGTATTACTCTGGGTATACCGAAACGACAGATGATGTTTTCCCTGATAAATTGGGCCACAGCCGCGCCAGTTGCGTTTCTGAGGGGAACTGCTTCTACCCACTTGGTGCTGACTTCTGTGGCTGCCAAAATCCACTGATATTTCCGTGAGTGCGGAGTTATGGGCCCTACCAAGTCCATAGCCCAAGTGTGGAAGGGGTAGGGCGCACGGATGGCATGAAGCTCAACTCCTGGAGCGTGTACGAGGTTTCTGAATTTCTGGCAGGCATGGCATCTGCGCACATGCTCCTTCGCATCTGATTCCATTCTTGACCAATAATAGCCAAGGTGGATGATGTGCTCATACAACTTCCTGCCGCCCTGGTGCTCCAACTCGTGGGATTTACGCAAGACTTCTTCAGCCTCTTCGTTAGATAGACATCGCAAGGGAATGAGGTCTAGGGCCCTTCTGTACAGCTTTCCATTCTCTATGAAGTAGCGTTTGGCGCTTCTTTTGACCTTCCTTCGATGCTCCTTTTCCATAAGCAGCGCCCCTTCTTGCAGGAAGTCATTGTACTTCTGCCTCCAGTCTTCTTCAGCTGAGAAGCAGCATTCTCGTTCCAAGGTAAACAGTGAGCAACGCTTGCAGCTATTGAGGATTGTCGCGGCGTCCTGCCTCATTTCTGGCCAATGATAGCCTTGCCGCTGGACTCTTCGGTATAGAGAAATCTCATTTTCTCCGCAGGTTTTGTCATGGATCTGACGTAACCTCTCTTTCGCCTCTTCAGGACCTATACAGCGCGCAAGCCACCCCTGAGGGCCGCGGTAGTACAGCTGTTTTCCCACCATTGTGAACTGCGCGAGTTCAGATATGGGCAAGCTGCCCTCTCCGGTTGTTAACTGTGTTATGATCTTCTCCTGCCATTCACCTTTGGCATGTACTTCGTTCATTTGTTCGATTACAAACGGGTCTGTTCTTTTAACAATCCCTATTGACACGGCGCCTTCTTCAAATTCCATTTTTGCTCCAAGAGTAGCCAGCGCGTCAGGAAACCTGTTGTCTGACCTGGGCTTGTGGATGATTTGCACGTCCTCGAATCGCTACATCAGTTTCTATACAGTGGCCCGATATGGTGCGAGAGCAGGCTCTTTAACCACGTACTGGCCTTCTGTCTGTAAGATGACGAGTTTTGAGTCCCCCACCACTTTGAGGATTTTAATCCCCTTTGTGATGGCTGCAAGGAGCCCTAGGATCAAAGCTTCGTACTCAGCCTCATTGTTCGAACATTGAAATGCCAATTTGTAAGCCAGACATTCGCGCTAACCATTACTGTTTTGTAAGACGATCCCCGCGCCACCCGTTCCTCCTCCTGCGGCCCCATCGAAGCTTAGCATCCATGTGCTCATGTCCGTGGCCGCTAAGGCTTCGAAACCCTCGCCCGGGAGTGCCTCTTCGATTGGCTCACACTGTCCGCTTGGGACTTGTGCGAGCAAGTCAGCAAGGGTCTGGCATTGCGCGGGGTGCTAGGCAGGTAATCTCGAATTCTGCTAGCGCTAAAAGCCAGCGCGCCATTCTCCCGGTAAGAGTTGGCCGCGAGAGCAAGTATCGTACTGGGTCACTCTTTGTGATGATGTGGATTTGAAATGATAGAAAATAGTGACGGAGTTTTTGCGCAGTGAATACCAGTGCCAAGCAGTGTCGCTCTACGGGGGTATACCGCTCTTCAGCCCCCTGTACTTTCCGACTGATATAATATACTGGGCGCTCTACTCCATCAACATCTTGGACAAGGCGCCCCCCAATGGATCTCGGGGTGGACGTCAGGTAGAGAATAAGTGGTTTCCCCTTTTGCGGCGCGATCATTGTTTGCGGGGAGACCAAGACGGCCTTGACTCTGTCGAAGGCCAGCTGGTGATCTGCAGTCAAATTTTGCCTTGCCCTTCAAGAGGTCACTGAAAGGCGCTGAGATTTCCGTGAGCGCGGGGATGAATCTCCGTAGGTAGGACACCTTTCCTAGGAATTTCTTGAGGGTTCTTTGGGAGTGGGGCGGGGGCATTTCCACTATAGAATTTATCTTTGTCTCATTTGCCTCGATTCCGTGTCTGTGCACAAGGAATCCCAAGAATTTTCCTGACGTGACCCCAAATGCGCATTTTAAAGGGTTCATCCTCATGTTGAATTTTCTGCATCTTTTAAATACCAACTCCAGATGCTCAAGATGGTCACATTTCTCCTTGGATGTTACTACTAAATCATCCACGTAATCCTCCACATTGTGATGCAGCATATCGTGAAAGATTGTTGTCATCGCGCGCTGGTAGGTGGCGCCAGCGTTCTTGAGTCCGAACGGCATGACAGTGTAGTAGAAGTTTCCCAATGGGGTTTTGAATGCTGTCTTCTCCGCGTCCTCTAGAGCCATCTTGATCTGATTGTATCCGTTGAACCCGTCCATAAAGGAAAACATTTGGTGACCAGATGTCGCGTCAACCAATGTATCAATGTGGGGCAGCGGGAACTCATCCTTTGGGCAAGATTTGTTGAGGTTGTAGAAATCGACACACACCCGGATTTGTCTGTTCTTCTTCTTCACGGGAACAATGTTCGCAAGCCAGAGCGGATACTTGATCGGTTGGATGAAGCTTGCCTTCCTCAGCTTCTCCACTTCTTCTTTGATTTTCTCCTCTAAGTCGGGTTGATACTTGCGTTGACCTTGTTTGACGGGTTTGGAGTTTGGAAATACATTTAGGTGATGAGATACCAGCTCAGTGTCCAATCCTGGCATTTCTTCATAATGCCAAGCGAACACATCGCTGTATCGTTGCAGGAGCGATATCAATCTTCCCTTCAGTCCGCTCTCGAGTGCCGCGCTAACGAACACGGGCCTCGGAGTACCCTCTCCGATTCGTAAATTGACTTCTTCCAAAACCTCGGGCTGAGATTTTGGACCATCTTGCATGCACTCTGGCGCGGGCTCTGGAACTTCCTTCTCGCTTTCTATCCCGTCATCCTCTAGGCAGCGCGGGTCAGATGCCTTACTCTGGCTGCCTGGCCCGCCGCCCCGTCATAAACAGTAGACGGTCCTTCCACCCTCTTTCACCTTTGTGACCTTCCTTGGTCCTGAAGCGCTTGCTGCGGGTTGGTTCCGTTTGCTTGCGGGCACCCCTTCCTTCTGTTTTGGTGGGCACGGCTGGCTCGCCGACGCCCCTTCATCACTTTTAAAATTTTCCCACTTGGGGAGCTTTACCCCGAGCGGCTTCGAGATTATCGCGCTGGAGGCCTCCTAGAGCTCTGTGAAGTACAGTGCATCGGAAAGGTGAGCCTCGCATGTTTCGAACGGTCTTTCGGATGCACCTATGGTAACTTGCTTACCAGCCCAAATGCCTTTCAAACACTAGTGGTAGCTAGACGGTACTACCGCGTATTTGTGCATCCAGCTTCGTCCCAGGATGATGTGATAGTTTGTCTCCGCATCGATGACGTGAAATTTTGTAGCAGCGCAGATGGGTCCTACTGAAAGGTTGACAACAACATATCCCAGCAAGTTCTTCCTGTCTCCCTGGAATCCTGTGATTCCGATGAACAATTTGACCATCTTGTCCTCTGTAAGGCCGATTCTCTTTAGTGTGGCGAGCGGCATAATGTTGATAGATGCTCCTCCGTCCAAGAAAGCGCGCTTGAGTTCTACGAAGTTGATTTATGCGGTCACATACAATGGCCTGTTGTGCGAGTACTGAACCCTTTTGTCAACATCGGTGAAGGAGATAGTGTTAGAGTCTGTCCTGATGGTTCTGGGAATGGATCCCCCTTCCGCGGCGCAAGCCTCATGCCCTTCTTGCGCGATGGCGACTATAGCCTTAGTCATCTTGAGGCGCGCGCGTGCGGAGAATCCCATGCCATCAAAGAAGGCTTTGAATTTTGTACTGTTTTGGAGGATCTTAACCCCACTCTCTGGATCAGGAGTGGTTACCACTGGGGCCTCGTACCCCGCAATTTCGTCGATCTCGTCATAAAAGGACGTCATGTATGCCTCCCCATAGTACTCGTTCTCCTCATATTCCTCATCATCCACACGTCCATACGTTCTTTGATAGCAATAATCGCCTTCGTGGCCATAAACCTTTTCGTATTCGTAAGTCTCTTCATAGTCGTATGCTTCCTCATAGTCGTATGCTTCCTCGTAGTTGTACGCCTCTATGTCTTTCATAAAATCAAAACACTCAGCCATATTGGCCGTCCCATGCTCGGGATAGGGATTCGTGCGCACGTCCTGAGGTTTGGTCGTGATACAAAGCTCATTGTTGTCCAGCTTTTTCTTGAAAATCCTCCTCAACGTCCAGCATTCACTCGTTGGGTGCTTGGTATGGCGGTGATACATGCAATACTTTGGGCTTTCTCTATCTGCGCGCGAGGGCGGTGTTTCGATTTCTGGGAGTACCAGTTCTCCATCTGCTACCCACTCCTTGACTAATTCTCTCACCTCATCGAGGCTACAGGGGTACTCTGGGGCCGCGGGAACATCCTTGAACGTCTTCTGCTTCTTCCATGGTCCGTTCCCATTTCTATTGCCTTTTCCCCCCTGCGACTTGCGCGAGGGCTGAGTGGAAGTTGCAGCTGAGGCAACAGAATGTAGCTTCTTTCCTTTCCAGCCGCTCTGGCTGCCACGCGAGGCGCGCACAACAGTGTACCGTAGTTTGTACGCTGCCTCCAGTAGTGCGGAGAAAGTCTGGATTTTGACGTTGACAAGATATGGCTGGAACTCCAGCGCGAGCCCGCCAGTGCAGATTTCGACTAGGTGCTCCTCGTCAACTGGTTCGAGGCAATCCACCGCGCGGTCTTGGAACCGCTTAATGTAGTCGACTATGTCTTCACTGTGGCCCTGCACCTCCTTGACTAGCGACAAGCTTGTGACTCGCTCGCGTGTTTGAAAGAATTGGGTGTAGAAGCGGTTCACCATCTCTTCCCACGTGGTGATCGAGTAAGGTGTGAGATTAACGTACCATGTGTACGCGCGCGCAGTGAGGGACTTGGAAAACTCACGCAAACGAAGGTTGTAATCCCCTGAGAAAGCTCCTAAGATTTCAGTAAATCGCGACATGTTCCTGCGCGTTACCTCCTTTGCCATCAAACTTGACAAACTTCGGTGGGATATATCCCTCGGGGTATGGCATCTGAAGGACAGACAGGGGGTAAGGTGGTTGAATATCTGGGCTGGGTAGGGAGGGTAGGGTTGTTTTGGTTTTTTCTCGCTGAAAAAGAGACTGAACCTCGGCCATGATGACAACTTGGTGTAAACCATTGTCTCCATTGCCCCACCCCCCCCGTTGGTGAACTGAACCTGTTCCAGTGGCCTGAGCCGCTGGAATAACGTGGGCTTGGTTATCCACTGGGTTTAGGGGTTGCGGGCCACCACCAGCAGGACCTGCACCCTGCGCTCCTTGGGCCTGTGCGGCCTCAGGTGCTACTGGTGCATTTGGTCCAACCCCAGCATCGATCTGCTGAGCCGCCTGTGCTGGCAGTGCCTTTGGCAGGGCTGCTATGATAACCTCTGTGAGACCCGCGATAGCTGTTAGGAGCTGCATCTGGGTGGCCTGCATCTGGGTGATGTCGGTCTGCATGGTCTGGAATAGGTTCACAGGAGGGTCACCGTGGTTACCACCAGCACCGTCGTTGTGTCCAGCTTGACTGGAAATAGCATCCTTCATAAACAGCTCTAGATATCACTAGGCTACGTATAAAAAGAACAATGGCCTTAGCTGGAGAGGTAAGAGATGATTAACAGTAAACAATAACAAAGGGAAAAGAGTGATCAATGGGAAGGGTGAAGAACAGAGCAGGAGTGTACAAAAGAGACTAAGGCAGAAGATAGCACTTAGACTAGTCTATGATAGCCCCAAGAATGACCTAGAGAATGGAATACACTTGCTAGGAAGAATGTTCTTCTTCCAAGTCAGTCGGTATCCACTTTCTCTCTCTAGAGTTCCGCCTGGGAATGTGAGGGAATGTCTCATATTTATAGGCAATCTGAGCCAATGATCTAGCACCAGGTTGTCGTCCTATAATATGAGAGCACGTGTCCCCTCCGTACATCCTGACTGCGCGGGTGACGTCACCCACCGCGCGGCTGACCCGCGAGGCTCTCGGGCGCGCTACTCCACCCCTCGCGCAGAGAACCTCTTGTTCTTTTATAGCCACCAAACCGCAAGATCTCCCTCTATTCCCGTGTGGGCAAGGTCATGACCTGTTCGGTCATGCCTATACCGCAGCCAAGCCTCAGTTGGCCCCTCAGGTCCTGCCTTCAGACCACAACAAGTATGATTACTTGGGCTATACATGGACTGGCCCCTCGCGTTCTTGCTCATTTACATGGGTCGCGCCAGTCCTGAGGCCCATGAGCTTTTCTCCTTGTACGGATGGCCCATGGTCGTGGAGAGATGTTTTTCCCCAGTCGGGCTCTGATAGCGCGCAACCGGGTGCTACCGCGTGGGATAGCCCGCGCTAGTGGTCCCTGGCGGTTGATGCAGCGCGCAGGTGCCACGTGTCACGCGGCGACAAATGACACTTGTCATCATGGTATTGGTAGGTCAAACCCGAATCGGGTCGTCATGTAGTAAAACTGCTGACCTTCCCTACAACTGGATTCACCCATGGGCAGATATGGCTCAAGTTAGCCAATATGGACAGTTTAGGCGCCAGTTGAGTGAGATGAGCCCTATTCGCCAATCGTTTTATGTTTTTTATTTCCTTGACAAACCAAACAAGATATCACTAAGCTGCATATAGAAAGAAGAAAGGCGCAAACAGGATTAACGCATGGGGAGATATGGCTCAAGATAGCTGGTTTGGCTTGTGTAGGTGCCGGTTGAGTGAGTTGAGCCCTATTCCCAGATCATTTTCCTATTTTCTCAATTTTTCACAACAAAGTGCTCATGATATCAGTAAGCTACATATGGAAAGAATAATGGCCCAAACCAGATTCATGTGTGGGGAGAAATGGTACCAGTTAGCCGGTACGACCTGTTTAGAAGCCGATTGAGGGAGATGAGCCCTATTCCCCGATCATTTTCTTATTTTCTCAATTTCCCATGACAAACTATTCAGGCTATCACCAACAAACGTATAGAAAGAAGAATGGCACATACCGGATTCACGCGTGGGAATTAATGGCTCTAGTTAGACGGTTTGGCCTATTTAGGTGCCGGTTGAGTGACATGAACCCTATTCCCCGATCATTTTCTATTTTTCTCAATTTTCCATGACAAATCGCTCAAGATTTCACTATGCTACGTATAGAAAAAAGATTGGCCCAAACCGGATTCAAGCGTGGAAAGATATAGCTCCAGTTAGACGGTTTGGCCTATTTAGGCGTTGGTTGAGTGAGATGAGCCCTATTCCCCGATCATTTTCTTGTTTTCTCAATTTTCCATGACAAACAGCTCAAGATATCACTAAGCTATGTGAAGAAAGAAGAATGGCCCAAACCGGATTCACACGTGGGAATATATGGCTCCAGTTAGCCGGTTTGGCTTGTTTAGGCGCCGGTTGAGTGAGATGAGCCCTATTCCCCGATCGTTTTCTTATTTTTTAAATTTTCCATGACAAACCGCTCAAGATATCACAAAACTATGTATAAAAAGAAGAATGGCCCAAACCGAATGCACACGTGGGGAGATATTACTCCAGCTAGCCGGTTTTGCCTCTTTAGGTGCCAGTTGAGTGAGATGAGTCCTATTCCCCGATCATTTTCTTGTTTTCGCAATTTTCCATGTCAAACCGCTCAAGAATTCTCTAAGCTACATTTCAAAAGTAGATTGGCCCAAACCGGATCAAGCGTCGGGAGATATGGCTCTAGTTACCCGGTTTAGCCTATTTAGGCGCCAGTTGAGTAAGATGAGCCCTATTCCCTAATCATTTTCTTGTTTCCTCAATTTTACACGACAAACCGCTCAAGATATCACTAAGCTTTGTATAGAAAGAAGGATGGCCAAAACTGGATTCATGCGTGATGGAAAATTGAGAAAACAAGAAAATGATCGGCGAATAGTGCTCATCTCACTTATTCGGCGTCTAAACTGGCCAAACGGGCTAACTGGAGCCATACCTCCTCACGTGTGAATTCGATATGAGCCATTCTTCTTTGTATACGTAGCTTGGTGATATCTTGAGCGGTTTGTTATGGAAAATTGAGAAAACAAGAAAATGATCGGGGAATATGGCTCATCTCACTCAACCGGCGCCTATACAGGCCAAACCGGCTAACTGGAGCCAAATCTCCCCACGCGTGAATTTTGTTTGGACCATTCTTCTTTCTATTTGTAAATTATTGATATCCTCAGTGGTTTATTGTGGAAAATTGAGGAAACAAGAAAATGATCGGGGAATAGGACTCATCTCACTCAACCGGCTTCTTAACTGACAAACCGGCTAACAGGAGCCATATCTCCCCACGCATGAATCCAGTTTGGTCCATTATTATGTCAATAAGTTAAATGATCGTAGAATCTTGACCGGTTTTTCATGGAAACTAAAAAAAAAAAGAAAACGATAGGGGAATAGGGCTCATCTCACTCAACCGGTGCCTAAACATGCCAAACCGGTCAATGGAGCCATATCTTCCCAAGGGTAAATCCGGTTTGGGCCATTCTTCTTCTTATACATAGCTTAGATTATCTTGAGTGGTTTATAGTGGAAAATTGAGAAAATAAGAAAATGATCGGGGAATAAGACTCATCCCACTCAACCGGCGCCAAAATAGGCCAAACCAGCTAATTTGAGTCATATCTCCCCATGCGTGCATCCTGTTTGGACCATTCTGCTTTGTGTCCATAGCTTGGTGATATCTTGAGTTGTTTGTCATGGAAAATTGAAAAAAAGAAGAAAACAATAGGGGAAAAGGGCTCATCCCACTCAACCGGCCTTTAAACAGGCCAAACCAGCTAACTGGAGCACTATGTTTCCATGCATGAATCCGGTTTGGGCCATTCTTCTTTCATTGTGTAGCTTAGTGATATCTTGAGCGGTTTGTAGTGGAAAATTAAGAAAGTAAGAAAACGATCGGTGAATAGGGCTCATCTCACTGAACCGGAGCCTAAACTTGCCAAACCGGCTAACTTGAGCCATATCTCTCCACACGTGAATCCAGTTTGGGCTACTCTTCTCTCTATACGTAGTTTAGTGATATCTTAAGTAGTTTGTCAAGGAAAATTGAGAAAAAAAGAAAACGATCGGGGAATAGGGCTCATCTCACTCAGCCGGCGCCTAAACAAGCCAAAACGGCTATCTGGAGCCATATCTCCTGACAAACCGCTCCAAATTTCTCTAAGCCGTATATAGAAAGAAGAATGGCCCAAACTAGCGTGGGAAGATATGTCTCTAGTTACCCTGTTTGCCCTATTTAGGCGCTAGTCGAGTGAAATGAGCCCTATTCCCCGATCATTTTTTTGTTTTCTCAATTTTCCATGACAAACCGCTCACGATATCACTAAGTTGCTTATAGAAAGAAGCATGGCCCAAACCAGATTCACGCATAGGGAGATATGGCTCCAGTTAGCCGGTTTGGCCTGTTTAGGCACCGGTTGAGTGAGATGAGCCCCATTCACCAATCGTTTTCTTGTTTTTATCAATTTTCCACTACAAACCGCTCAAGATATCACTTAGCTATGTAAATGCAGAAGAATGGCCCAAACCGCATGCACACGTGGGGAGATATGACTCTAGTTCGCCTGTTTGGCCTGTTTAGGCTCCGGTTGAGTGAGATGAGCCCCATTCCCCGATCGTTTTCTCGTTTTCTCAATTTTTCATGACAAACCGCTCAAGAAATCACTGAGCTACGTATAGAGAGAAGAATATCCCAAACCAGATTCACGCGTGGGGTGCTATGGCTCCAGTAATCCAGTTTGGCCTGTTCAGGCACCGGTTGAGTGAGATGAGCCCTATTCCCAGATTGTTTTCTTGTTTTCTCAATTTTCCAAGACAAACCCCTCAAGATATCATGGACTACGTATAGAGAGAATGATAGACCAAACCGAATTCACGCGTGGGGAGATATCGCTTTAGATAGCCGGTTTGGCCTGTTTAGGCACCTGTTGAGTGTGAGGAGCCCTATTCCCCGATCATTTTCTTGTTTTCCTAATTTTCCATGACAAACCACTAAATATATCACTGAGCTACGTATAATAGCCCCAACCGAATCACGCGTTGGAGATATAGCTTCAGTTATCCGCTTTGTCTTCTTTAGGCGTCAGCTGAGTGGGATGAGCCCTATTTCCCGATCATTTTCTTGTTTTCTCAATTTTTTATATCAAACCGCCGCTTGAGGTATCACTAAGCTACGTATAGAAAGAAGAATGGCCCTAACCGGTTTCACGCGTGGGGAGAAATGGCTCTAGTTAGCCGGTTCGGCCTGTTTAGGCGCCGATTGAGTGAGATGAGCCCTATTCCCAAATCATTTTCTTGTTTTCTTACTTTTCCATGACAAACTGCTCAAGATTTCACTAAGCTGCATATAGAAAACAAAATGACCCAAACAGGATTCTTGCGTAGGGAGATATGACTCCAGTTATCCGGTTTGGCCAGTTTAGGGGCCAGTTGAGTGAGATGAGCCCTATTCCCAGATTGTTATCTGGTTTTCTCAATTTTCTATGACAAACCCCTCAACATATCACTGACTACGTACAGAAAGAAGAATAGGCCAAACCGAATTCACGAGTGGGGAGATATGGCTCCAATTAGCCAGTTTGGCCTGTTTAGACGACTGTTGAGTGTGAGGAGCCCTATTCCCCGATCGATTTCTTGTTTTCCACAATTTCCATGACAAACCGCTAAAGATATCACTGAGCTACGTATAATGGCCAAAATCTGAATCAACCGTGGGAGATATAGCTTCAGTTTGCCGGTTTGGCCTTTTTAGGCGCCGATTGAGTGGAACGAACTCTATTCTCTTATCGTTTCCTTTCATTTCTCAATTCTTAATGATGAACCGCCGCACAAGATATAACTAAGCTACGTATAGAAAGAAGAATGACCAAAACCGGATTCACGCGTGGGGAGATATGGCTTCAGTTAGCCGGTTTGGCCTGTCTTGGCGCCGGGATTGAGTGAGATGAGCCCTATTCCCCGATCGTTTTCCTATTTTCTCTATTTTTCACTACAATCCGCTCAAGATATCACTAAGCTACATATAAAAAAGAGAATGGCCCAAACCAAATTCCCCCGTGGGGAGATATGGCTCCAGTTAGCCGGTTTGGCCTACTTTGGCGCCGGTTGAGTGAGATGAGCCCTATTCTCTGATCGTTGTTTTGTTTTTGCAATTTTCCAAGGCAAACCTGTCACACCCTGAAATTTTCAACTAAAATATTAAACATTTCCCAATAAAAATATATACCATAATTTCATTCATTCACTTCCAAACAACTATTGCCATATGATTCCTTGAAAATACCGACAGCTCATCCAAAAGTATAGTCATTTGGTTACATCGCCCAAGTCCCATAAAAAAATACATGAGGCTTTAAAGTTAAGTACATTCATCCGAGTCATAAGATGAATAATAAATAAAATTACAATTTCTTCTGTCAAAAATCAGGTTTCATGAGATGAATGAAATAACCCTTCAATGCAGCTTTCAAAATCGCAATGAATGCACGTCAAGTACTCTACTTCGTGATCCTTAGATTGCACCTGAAAATGGAAGGGTTGTGCTACACTAGCCCAGTAGGAAAATCTTCTACAATTTTTAAATGCTTATGAGATGATATGTGCATGAAGGAAACATGAAGAACAAGCAACATTCAAAGAATTTATAACATATAATTCGAGATAGAGGACCACAACATCGTCATTCATATTCACAAGGTTTATCTTTATTTATAGAGCCCTTTCTTTGTCGTATCCGTGGTGTTCATAAAACATTTCTCATTCTTCCTTCGTGTCCATAATTTTCCCATGTTTCTCAAGTTCATTTTAGTCACTAAACTTTTAAAAAAAAATTCATAGCGACACAACAAGAGGTGGCCCTAGTGTCAATTCCGGGCGTCGAGAGACCCCGTATCCATTCCTAGCGACACATTCGTTGGATGGCCCTAGTGTCATTTTGGGCGTTAAGAGACCCCGTATCCATTCCTAGCGACACATCCGTTGGATGGCCCTAGTGTCATTCCGGGCGTCGAGAGACCCCGTATCCATTCCGGGCATCGAGAGACCACGTGTCCTTTGCCTTTTCAAGTGTTTAATACCTTTATTTAAATGCAATTACCTCACGTATCCCATTTCATCAAACAAATCCATCATTTCAAGTAAAACATTACTACTCATTTCAAGTACAACGTCACTACATATCAACAAGCATCTATAAATCAAATATTTGTCGTGCGTTAACTACCAATCTGTAACAACCCAGATTTTCGGAGAATTTTTTTTTATTTATTTAATTCAATTGTTGCAATAACCCGAATTTTCGTAAATAAAAATTCGAATTATAATTTTAAAATAATAATTTTCTCGGAAAATTATTTAATCGTCGATCGATTTATTTTAATTAGTATTTATTCGTCCGCGTAATTATGTACACATGCCAAGGACGATACGGTAATTCAACTAGCATCTAACCCTAAACCTACGCTTATGTCACCCCACTTGTGTTTCCTCCGCTTACATCATCACCTAGCCCTATCTAGAATTAAATGTCTAAAAATCCCATGGGATTCTCTCCAAGATTCCCTCCATTAATAAAAAGATTGAGTGGAAGGAGGGAGGAAGCTTCCTAAGTTACTTAGTCACTAAGAATAAGTACACTAGAAATTTCCTAGCACCTTCCTATATTCATTTTTGACTAACTTTCCATTTATAGCAACCAATTTCCAATTTTGACCAAATCACCCAATATTGACTTTCCAATTATAACATATCTATCCATTTATTGTGTTGTCTCTCTCAGGGGGACACAATCTACCCACTGACGCACCTAGATTTACTAGCAATTGACTTCCACCAATTATCAGTACATTTTGTTCCGGAAGATTGCGTAGTCGCGTAGAACCTACACTGCGAAACTTGACTAAGTGAATTCACCATGTGTTTATAGGATGACGCACCTACTAAATAGCATGACGCGCCTAAAGATAGCATGACGCACCTAAAGATAAGTATGACACGCCTAAGATCTAGTTGCCCTAATAGCCTTATGTTCAATTGCAGTACAATTTCCTCCGGCAAGGTAGCTAGTCGCGTAGAAAGTGAACAGAACGAACACGTAGTCACATTAATTTCCCCTAGCATTATTGGCCTAGCATGACGCACCTAGATTTTATGACACACCTATAGATATGGTACCTTAATAGCCTCATGTCCCTTAGTCAGTACAAATTAGTCCAGGAACTAGCCTATCGCGTAGAAATTGCACCGGAAAGACCCGTAGTCACTCTGGCATTACTAGACTAGTCATTAATTACCCTTGGGAGAATATATTCCCTCATTATGATTGCGTCATAAGATATTATCGCGTCATAAATCAAATCCTAGCCCTTAATAGCCTTATGTCAATTTGCAGTGCAAATTAGTACCGGAAATGTAGTTAGTCGCGTATTCTGCACTGTGAAAAATGACTAGGTGAATCTCCCCCCTTTGATTCATGAACCCAAGGCTATGAATCACTAGCCTTGAGCCTATTTGACCTATGGGAAAAACCCCTCATCATGACGCGTCATAGATACATCTCATGATGAAGATTCATGCATTAATGTGGAGGAAATTGCCAAGCAATTTCCCCCATGGGAGGGCCGGCCATATGAGGGGGAGGGTGAGCTCCTTGGTTGCCTATAAATAGTGAGCCACTTCCTTCACAAATCCTCACACCTTCACCTCTCTCACTCTCATTAGTTCTAGTGTGCTTTCTAGTAGTTTTTGGTAGGAATCCCAAAGTTCTTCAAAGTTCTTGAGTGTTCTTCATGAAACTCAATGAAACTCAACCTCCACCACCACTCTCCACCCTCCAAAGCCGCCTCTAGATCTTAGTTTTGAAGTTCCGGCGAACCCTCCGGCGTTTCTAAGAAAGTTTACTTTCTTTTCGACGCCGTTACTCCGCCCGTCTACCGTTAGCTTTTTCGGCTTCCGATTAACCTCGGAATTACGGTAATAATCTTTATCTAAATGTCTACTAGTTATTTTAGTGCAAGATTTATTTTTAGTAATGTTATAATGCCCGGTTTAAACATAAAAGTTAGTAGTTTTACGATTTCGGAAAAGAAAAGGGTTATGATTTAAAAAAAATACTTTTTCGAACTTACGCAGTCGTTATAATGCCCGAATGGAAAATGATATTTCAAATTTATGCAGTTATAAAGTCCGATTGATTTTTGGAAAAATACGCGAACGGTTATTTTTTAGAAGGCGAAATTATCGACAAATGAGAATTTTCTAAAAAAGACTACGTGGAATATTTTTGGGAAATGAGGAAAATGTTTTATGACTGACTTGAGACTATGGAATGACCCAAGGCTAACACCCTTGAAAGTCTGTCTAGAAAGAGGATGGGTGCTATTAACTGGATATTCCAACCCCCTCTGCCTGGGACTTTCCTGGTTATTCTATTGTCGAGAGAAGGTCGCTAAAAGAGAAATGATATTTTAAAAGACGCATTTTACGAGAAAACATTGAATTATGGAGAAACACATTTTACGAGGAAACGCTGATTTTAAGTGACACATTTTACGAGAAAATACTGAAATTGAGGAAAATACATTTTATGAGGAAACGCTGATTTTTGAAACACGATTTACGAGATTGATTTTTGAAACACGATTTACGAGGAAGTTATATTTTTACGAAAAGAGATTTTTGAAACACGTTGCATATTCACAATACGATACGAGAATTACACGACACGATTTTCGAGATGAATAGTTGACACGAGGAAAAGAGATGAGAATGAAAATGAGATGAGAATGGAAACGGAGAATTCGTGATGATAATAATGAATACGGTAATGCAACTTTAGTACTGCCCTTCTCGTAGTTACGGTCCGTGATGTGGTTAGAACTAAAAGATACGGTAGTACCACTATAGCACTGCCCTTCACGTAGATGCGGTCCATGATGTGGTAAGGGCTAAAGCGCGTACAACAGCACGATGGATAAAGCTTTGTATCACGTAGATGCGGTCCATGATACAAGGTGGCTGGATTGTATCACGTAGGTGCGGTCCATGATACAATACGGTTGAAGCAAGGTTCGTGAGTGTCGCATAGTGGATTAAGCTTTGTATCACGTAGATGCGGTCCATGATACAAGGTGGCTGAATTGTATCGCGTAGATGCGATCCACGATACAATACGGTTGAAGCTATGTTTGTGTGAGACGCGGGGTGATCGGACTTTGTATCACGTAGATGTGGTCCATGATACAAAGCAACCGGATCCTCGAGCGGAAAGGTTGGTGAAAGACGGGCCAATAACTTTCAGAGTGATGAGAGATGGTTGAAATGATTGCAATGAATGAGATGACTGTGATGATCGAAAAGATGAAATTTGAAGAAGAATGCTTATGATGAAAAATGAGAAATGTTACGAGACACATGATTACCACCACGTTTACTCTGATTTACGTTGACACTGACACAAGCATATTTACACTGGCATTGTTATATTTAAAACTGTTTTTGGATAAACCTTCGAGCCTTTATATATTGTTCTAGAATTGCTAGTTGGGATTTGGGTAGAGTTATTGCTGGGCGTTTTCGCTCATAGGTGTTGCACTTGTGTAACCCTGGCATAATACCATGATGTTGCTTGGCGACTCAGACGTATTATGTCAGACTATAGAGATGAACAGGAGGAGTACTACAGCTTGGGAGCTTATGGAGTTGGATAGGACACCGTCGGGGCTGACGGTAGTGCAGAGAAGTAGAGAAACCCTAGTTGAACCTGTTTTGAATAATGTAATAGCAAGGAGAATTATGTAATTTCCAAGGTGGAAATTTGTTGTAAAACTTATTTATTATTTCTATAATAAATATAACGTTCCCAAAATCAGGGGCGTTACACAATCTCTCCCAGTGAACTACTAATCGTGTACCCGAGGTTATGTAACTTTAGGACAATCTATCTACGGTATTCACAATATCATCACTGAAAATACGTAGCAGAGAGTCAAACAAAGGCCAGACGAACAACAAGAATAAAAGCAGAACAATGGGGCGAAATTGGAAAACCTATCAAGGCGGCCATGACCCCATCCAGACGGGAAAGGCAGCAAGAAACCGATTGCAGAAATATAGTAGTAGCAATCCAGTTATGCACACATTCTTTACGGGTGTTCAATCAAACTCCAAATGACTGAATCAAGGTCTCGATTCCAATTTACCAACACATAAACACGAGATTTATCAACTAAATCAAAGGGATAATCATATAGGGTATAGGTCAAGACAATAATCAAGTAAAATGTCTAGAAAGTGGAATGTCAAGTAAGCTTTAACAACGCTCCAAAAGATTTATGCAATACATGGGTTTTACGCTCAAACCCATCACAAACATTTAGTAAAAGTAGAAATTTCCCTACATCAAACCAATTCAAGTTCTTCATGAGCATTACTTAGAATTCAATTATCTACAACTCATATGTGTTACACAAAGTCTAATTCCTTCATTAAAGAGAGTCAAAAAGGGTTCTAAAACTGTTCATGAATCTGCCCCGAAACTGCTCTCCATCAGAATCTTCGAAAAATCATAACTAATTCTATAGACCTCAGATTGAGATGATTCTAATAGCAAAATCGCATAACTTTTCGCAATCTACAACCTTACAGTTTTAAGTTCTCTTTGAATCGGACCAGAAAAGCCTGAAAATTTACAGAACCGAAACAGCGCGCTTTATGTACAGTTTTTTGATGGATCTCACAACTCCATGGGTACGGTTCATTAACGACTCGACTTCCACTGTCACTATACATATTCAACATCTCCCATTCACCCCATAATATAAGATCTATACACGTAACCCATAACCCAAACTAAATTTAGGTTTAAACCGAAATTCAAAAACTCAAGAAATATAAAGATCGAACACATGATCAACACTTAAGCATAAAAAGAGAGAGAGAGATCCCTACCTCATGGGTTTTGAAAAAAACCCCCGAAAAGCTCCAAGCAAACCCTAAGCTAATTTCCCTTGAAACCTGTTGAAATACCCCTCCTCCAAGCTTTGCCCCTCGATTTCCCAAGTCTAGATCGCGAAGGTACAACAAAATTAAGGAGGACTTCCATGGATTTAAGAGGAGAGAGACAAATCTAAGAGGGAGAGAGAGTGCCGAGATAGAGAGAGAGAGAGAGAGAGAGAGAGAGAGAGAGAGAGAGACCAGAGGTAGAGAGAGCACGGCTAAAGAAAAAATAGAAAATGGGTTTTTCTCGTTCTTGATCCCAAACTTGGGATTTAAAGTGTATAAATTACACAATATCCCCCCTCTATTAATTTGGGCTTTCCCTAAGTCCTAAACTTTAATAGGTAGTTCGGTGTTACCCCATGTGCCATAAAACGAATTAGTAACGAAGGTAAAAGTCATCCAACGTGGATCTTCAAACACTCTCGTCCCATAGGTCGCATACCCGAACACAATAAATTTAAAGGTGAACACATACCCATATGAACATATAAATATATATATGGCTTTGTTTCCAAAGAAAATCTTATTCACATATTGAAATAAAGAAATTTGAATTACGGATCTCTACAAAACCGCTCAAGATATCACTAAGCTAGGTATAGAAAGAATAATGGCCCAGACCGGATTCACGCATGGGGAGATATGGCTTCAGTTAGCCGGTTTGGCCTGTTTGGGTGCCGGTTGAGTGAGATAAGCCCTATTCCCGATCGTTTACTTGTTTTCTCCATTTTCCATGATAAACCGCTTAAGATGTCACTAAGCTATATGTAGGAAGAAGAATGGCCCAAACTGGATTCACGCGTGGGCAGATATGGCTCCAGTTAGCTGGTTTGGCTGGTTTAGGCGTCGATTTAGTGAAATGAGCCCTGTTCCCCCATCTTTTTCTTGTTTTCTCCATTTGCAACAACAAACCACTCAAGATATCACTAAGCTACGTATAGGACAAAGAATGGCCCAACCAGATTCACGGGTGGGGAGATATGGCTCCAGTTAGTCGTTTTGGCCTGTTTAGGGGCCGGCTGAGTGAAATGAGCCATATTCCTAAATCGTTTTCTTTTTTTCTCAATTTAACAAGACAAACCACTTAAGATATCACTAAGCTACATAGAGGAAACGCGTGGGAGATTTAGCTTCAGTTAGCTGGTTTGACCTTTTTTAGGCGCCGGTTTAGTGATATGAGCCCTATTCCTTGATTGTTTTCTTATTTTGTCAATTTTTCTCGACAAACTGCTTAAGATATCATTAAGCAACGTATAGGAAGAAGAATGGACCAAACCGGATTCACGCATAGGGAGATATGGCTCCAGTTTGCCCGTTTGGCCTGTTCAGGCACCGGTTGAGTGAAATGAGCCCTATTCCCCGATCGTTTTCTTGTTTACTTAATTTTCCACGACAAACCGCTGATTTTCTGATAATTGGCATCCACTTGGTCCTCTTGCTGGGAAGTTCATGTGACGCCCCACATTTTCTTTTCCATATAATTATTTTCGTATTAAAATTTAGCTTCTATGGTCCGCCTAGTAAAATTATTTTGGCGTGCACTACAAGTACAATTGGTGCTACCGTAATTTTAGTGT
>JAXBDA010006807.1:0-19553 GCA_036023075.1 Gaultheria prostrata
TTTTGGAACCCCCCACAATTTCAGTTATAGTATAATTATCGGCAATCCAAATCCCTAAAAATAAGGCCCGAATTTGTTTTGTTATATCATTTGTAGATATTATATATATTTCACACGTGTCAAATTAGGGGTAATAATGGTAAATCATACATAAAGAGGATGAAAACATAACTCTGAAAAGTAGACAGGATGAAAACTTATGTCATGTCCAAAAAAAGGATGATTATTTAATTACCTCAAATATATATCCTATAACGATTTGAAAATTGAGAATTCAAAATTTCCATTTCTTTTTCTGTTAAATATTTTAAAATTTGGAAGTGATGGAAGGGGTCAAATCCCTTGATTTAAGGTAACTAACAACTAATTAGAGTCCCACTTAATTAGGCAACTAAATAATATATTAAATAAGGGTAGATATGGTATATCACAAGAGAAAAAGGATGAAAACATAAATGTTCAAATTGACCGGGATAAAAAGTTACATGATGTCCGAAAAAAGGATAATTATTTAATTACCTCATAATTTTCGCATTCCCCCTATTATTTTTTTTCCACTTCTCTGTATTCCATAGTATAGTATATAAATTGAGAAAATTAAATAGGTATGCTAAATCTAGCTAACCCATACTTATTTTCTAGTCTTTGACATCATCATGATTTATCTTTTCATCCTCTAAATGCATTAAAGTCCCTATTATACCCTTATTAACTAATTAAGGACTAACTCTCTCCAAAATATCTCACTTACTCTTACCTTCCATTTATTGCCACGGATAAAATCGAGAAAAATGCAGATGGTAAAAAGGATGAGTGCGAAGTTCAATTTATCAAAAAATATTGAGATATTTTATACGTGATTTGCTTTATGCGAGGTTTGATCAAACAAAGAAGATTAAACATATTTTTTTTGCAAATAATTACATGTTTTCCTTCATGTTGTTTACCCAACAAACACAAATGATCAATATATACATATCTTGAACCAAATCAAGATATAGAAGAAAATTAAATACGACGATTAAGCGGAGAAGCTTAATTATCTACTTCAGTTCCTTGTAACTTCGAGAAATTATTATTTGTCAGTGCTCCCAAAGCCTTTTTCACGACACATTTGTGTGGAAAGTACGCACTAGCTTCTCTAGCTAGTAACTTAATTCCCTTTTGTACACCCCTCCACAGCCTGGCATAGGCCCAAGATGGCCTTGAATGGAAGGACAAGGCCAACGTTGAAAAATTTGAGTGAAACCAATCTGGACTCGATCTAGAGTGATGGAACCATTAATTAAGCCACCTCGACCCATCACTTAACTACTTAAGGCCCAGAAATGAAAAACAAAAACAATAAAACCCCTCATTTTTGTGTTATATTGACAATTAGCTTAGCTTATGGTCTACAAAATCCTTAGGTCGCCCCTACGGACGCATGGGTGGAGCTATTTGACGAGGGTGGGTGTGGCACGGGCCACCCAGTTTCAAAAGGGATTTTATTTTACGTTCATAAGTTTTAGACACTTATCGGTATCCAAACAAATTCATTACTGTCACAGCTAATGACAAGATAGCGATTTGAATGATGTTTGATGAATAATTTAGATCATAAAAAACACATCTCAATGACTTTTATTTGAAGACCGGAAGAGAATTAAATTAGCCGTTTATTTTTGTTTAAATAAAAAACTATAAGTCCATGGCAAAGTCTCACTTTACATTTTACCTTTCTCTTCATATATTTACTAAAAATATAGTACTATAACAATAGCAGTAGGCTAACGGTACTACAATGGCGAGGTTTCAAATCCCACTGCGAACAAAAATTGACTCCACTTATTAAAGAACAAAAATTGACTCGAATTCAAGGAATTAACACCAAATTGCCCCATGAAATTATTTGTAATTTTATAAATAATATTGTCGTATGTACTTTTAAGATATGAAAACTCATCATGGTCAATTGTAACTTGAAATTTTATATAAATCATAAATAATACTGTTGTATGTGCTTTTAAAGATATGAAAACTCATCAGGTTCAGTTATAAGAGCATCCGCAGTGGTTGTTGCCATTTTAATCTTGCCATTCTCATTTTTGACCTATGAATAGTGTCATTTTGTCAAAAAAATAGCAGGGTGCTGTACCCACCTTTTGCTATATTTTGGAAAAATAAGATTTCTCATTTTTCAACAAACTTTCATACACAATTTTTCAACTACCAATTTTCACACTCCATCCAACACTTACCATTCCTCAACAACATTATTAATTTTCTCAACCAACGTCATAAATCGTCGCAACCACCGTAATAAAAATTGCATCATTGCCCTTGTAAAAAACAATTGGAGGGTGGGTAGGACTCTTCTCGGATCCTATAAATATGATCTGAACCGTTCACTTTTTAAAAATATTTTTTTCAAGGTCTCCTTAAGAAATTAACTCATCGAATATAGGTAAAGCTTAATTCACAAAGTTGTTTGGGTTTTATTTAGTGTATTTGGTTATTATCCTATGTGATAGCTCTATCGATTTTTTGCTCCTTTTGGGACAGCGCGCTCTATTGATTTTCACTCTTTTAGGAGCCAAAAATCGGATTAATAAATGAAGACCTTTATCCACAACTAATTGAGCTAATTTTTTATCAGGATCCTTGAAAAAGTATTTGGAAAAAAATTAACGGTTCGGATCATTACCTCGGGTCCCACTCTCCCTCCAAACATTTGAAGATTGGGTGTATTCTCACTTTCATTTTTTATTTTCTCTCTCTCTCCCAAAATTTAGAAATGGCAACATTGTCATTTGTATTGCCATTTTTGACAAAAAAATTGGGAAAGGCTACAGTACACATCATAGGCGGCTCCACCTTAGGGTGAGGATTGTCACCCGAACACCCTGAATTTTTTTTGTTAGAAATACAAGTAAATTTTTAAATATTTTATTTTATTTTTGTTATTTTGAACACCCTACCCAAAAAAATTGAACAAACAAGCCCACAAAATATTTGAATACCCATCCAATTAGAGCCCATTCCAAAATAAATAAGGAAAAGAGAAAATCTAAAATAAAAAGAAACGAATAGAAACGGGAAAACATGTATGAGAGTACTTTATATTATTTTATCGGAAAATTACACATTTTTTCGTAGGGAAGTAATTATTTTTACTGAGAAAAAGGATTTTTTTTAACGGGGGAAGTGGGGCTAACCCCGTTAAAGTACTTCCCTACGAAAAAAAAGCTTGTATTTTTTGAATAAAAGAAATAAATTACTTCCGTATTTTGAGTTTCTTCGCACGAAATTAAAGATCTTGATTAGTTCCTTAATTTGGTACGATAAAAATAAAAAAAATTATGTACGAGAGTACTTTATTTTTAGATCCAAAAATTACACGATTTTTTTATCGGGAAGTCCTTGGTGGTATTTGTTGATATTAGTAGATTTTTTTTTTTGTGTGTGTAGTTATGGCTTCTTGGGGTCCGTAGTAGAATTCCTGAACATCCTTGCGAGAATTCCTGGAGCCACCACTGATACACATTGTTGGCTTTATGGGGGCCAGCATCAACCCTGGACTCGAGTGCCCCCTGCTTGCGCGAGGCAAGCGTATCAGGAGGACTAACTGCCTCCACCTGTCGGTGCTGTATGGGCAGCATTGCGAAGCGCCTCATGTCCGCCTGCCGCTAAGTGCAGGGCTTTGCGCTGCTCTTTAAGATTAAGTTGCGTCTTCCTCTAACAACAATTGCTTTTAGATGAGTTGGTTAGCACCTGATCCAACAAGTGGTATCAGAGCGAGGTTACGGGTTCGAGTCCCCAGGCTGGTGCTGGGGGAGATTGTTGGCTTTATGGGGGCCAGCATCAACCCTGGACTCGAGCGCCCCCTGCTTGCGTGGGGCAAGCGTATCAGGAGGACTAACCGCCTCCACCCGTCGGTGCTGTATGGGCAGCATTGCGAAGCGCCTCATGTCCGGCTGCCGCTAAGTGCAGGGCTTTGCGCTGCTCTTTAAGATTAAGTTGCGCCTTCCTCTAACAGCAATTGCTTTTAGATGAGTTGGTTAGCACCTGATCCAACACACATCATTATTGGGGTGTGTCCGTGTGTACCGTATACTCTATATGCACCTATAAAATGTTGTTGAGTATTTAGTATAAACATTACATGCACCACGTGATATATCTTGCCATTTTTTAGAAATGACATCAAATTCTTCCAAATTTGGCAACCGGTGTGATTGCTCTAACTTGAAACTTTAGATGGTAAATACATGTTTATTTTTAGTTAGATTTATTTATTCAATTATCAACTGAAAAAAATAATTCTACATAATTTCAGGGGCTCGACTTCTTTAGTTAAAAATTCTGGCTCCATCCTGAACGAGGGTTATGAACTTGTTGCAAGAACACCCCTCTTGAATGAGAGAGCTCCCCTTGTTTTGGATTGAAATAAAACCCAGTTAACGACAAATTCAACTCTATCTTCACTCGAAGATCCAAAAATGTCGTGAACCCACCACTGGGTCCAGCTAGCTTTGAACATGCACGTGTGCACCCTTTGGTGGGGATATATATGAGGTTTCATCACTGGTGTTCCCTTACCAACTGGCCATATATCTGCTAGCTTCTTCTACTTTGGGTTGTAATACTATGAAAGCTAGTACAGACCCACAACTAAATGTACAGATCTCACGTGAATGTATGGTGTTAAAGTTATCCGGGTCAAGTACCATGTGGCAGTATTCCGGACTACTGAATAATTACTCAGTATAATAGAGGAAGGGAGAGAGACCAACGATCACTTGTACAGATTGTCTCTGCATGTCTTGTGCATGCAGGCAGAATTTTTTAGGTGGGCATAATGTGTTAGTAAGTCTTGTCCATATTTAGCCACTATAACCAGCAAATAGATCTTAGTAGGGCTTACCATGTTGCAACATTTTCTGACACAAAACATGTTGCATATAATCCACTGTCATATGGAGCCCAATTCCTTTTGATCTAATTCATTATCAGATATTCTGGATAAATGGTAGTGTATTGTTTGTATCATTGTATGATGAGAATATGGAAATGGATCGATCCATCTGGTCCAATCTAAATAAACATTACATGTGTGCACAGTACGAACCGTGGCTTGTTTATGGGTCAATCGAGCTGAGCTAGCTTAGGTTTAAGTGTTAACTCAAAAAATGATGCATCATGATTGACAAATTTGATCAAACACAGCTAGTAGCTAGGTTGGGTACACCTGCGAAATTTGTCTCTATGTGATTTCTAAAAATTGGGTAGAATACTACTGTAGCCTGCTGATGAAACGCTATAGAATTTAGGGTAGAGTGTTCCTCGTGTTTCTTGTCACAGAACGCTATAATTGTTTCTCTATTATAGCATTCCTAAATGTACGTACGTACGCTATCAAATAATGCTATAAAAAGTCATATTTCTTGTAGTGGGCCCGGGTACTATGTAACAGTATCACATGGTACTTTCGAGAGGTTTGAATAGTTACTTTATGAACAAATAGTGCACAAAACAAATCAAGTTTGGCCACCTGGGAAGTAAAATTGACACGGTTGGTTTGCCGGTCCGAGTGGTCCAACAAGATTAATCATGCCCAGTCTTCTACTTTTGCTTTTGGGTTATATTCCTAATGAGTGAAATCCTGCATTGTGTAATTCCAACCACAAGTCTTTAAATGTCAACGATATTGAGAACACGTAACGAACATAAAATCCTTACCGAAAGAATAAAAACTCACTGTTCCTTAACTTTATGTGACAAAAAAGAGCCAAGGCATGAACCTTGATTAATCAACATTCCCAAATCCCATCAATGCTAGCTTTCTCTCCTTTTTAGTGTTGAACAATTATCAATCGTTCTTTTCGGAGACGTCGATATATAACCTTTATCTCCTATAAGCAAACCAAACTCTGTATCGTACGGAGTAGTTTTAGATACGCGAAAACTACATGCATTAAAAATTAAGTTTTTTAATAGTCCAGATTCATTTTGAGTGTGGTCTATAATCCATCTAGGTTTAATCTACAAAGTACATTCTGTTTTGTAGATTCTTTTATTTGGTTTGATTTTGAGCACATAAACTTAAAATATGAAAGTTCCATAATTGCACATATCATGAGTAGAAACTTCCCATATAGCTAGGTGTGCTTTACATGTATATTACTATGCTTTACCAGATCCATGGGAATTGGATGTCATGTAGATTCTTGGCCATATATGTGTGTGCGCGTGCGCGCGTGCTTGTAATAGCATCTCCAACGGATAGCCATTTTAGGGAAATTCTCTCTTTCAATGGAGAGGCATTTTGGGTGCTAAAAAATGGCTTGGTCATTTCTTTATCCAAATTCAGTGGCAGCTCCACGTGCAATCCAAGGTAGTCAACTGAACACCCGAAGAAATTTTTTTTTTTTAGGATACAAAAAGTATTTTTAGGTTAGCCCTTTCTCGATCACTCAGTCTAAAAATAATTGAACATCCAGTACAAAATAGTTGAACATTGAACCCCCAAAATTAGTCCACAATATTCAATCCAATTACAACTCATAACAAAACCCAAAATTAAAGAAAAGAGAGGAAGGAAACAAAATCTGGGTATCGGTATTATTCTCAAGCTTTTCTCTGAATGATAGTCAACTCAATATTGTCAAAAAGAAAAGTAGTATATGTCCAAAAAATCCGTACCAACCCATTCTCCAAAACTTCTCTCAATAGAATATTAGTGAGTTTATGCACCAATTTAATCTTGTTTGACTCAAAATAGTATAAAAATTCATTGAGAACAATTGCATAATTTTACATACTTTATGTTTTTTGATTTTTTTGTATATAATATTTCATAATAGAGCTACTATAGTTAAGGTAATTTTTTAACACCCTATTGAAATTCGCTGGAGCCGCCATTGCCCAAATTTGGCCGTGCAAATGGCTTGAGCCATTTCTTGCAAGGGTTGTGATCTAATGACGCTTGGGAGCAACCAAATGGTTCTGATATGTGATCAAACGGTTGCCAAATAATGACTTCAGTCACTTTGCTTAATTTTGATCAAATAATATTGTAGTAAACCAAAAAAAAAAAAAAGACTTTGGCTCTTAAAAAATGGCCGGAACCATTTGGGATGCTCTAATTAGGATGAATTCATTCCACTATGAATTACATGTGGTTTTACCATTTCTGCAAACAAAATAGATTCGTTCACCTAATTTTGAAAGGCAGCAGCCCCTACCTTTTGACTGAAAACTGTTCTCGTTAGTCTTAAATAGTAGTTGTGGTACGAACTCAGGGCTCTGCTGAGCTCCGCTCGGCATGTCCTGCCGAGTACACTCGGCCGTCCAAATATATTTTGGACGATCCAAATTTGAGAGATATCCAAAACATCTTTCGGCACTTCTCAAATCTGAGCCGTCCAAAACACATTTGGACGGCCGAGATGTGCTCAGCAGGACCGGCCGAGCGGAGCGCTCAGCAACCTAATGATCAAAATCTCTATCCTCTACAAATTTCTATCGGTATACTTCCTTTCCTTGTTGAACAACAATTTTTCCAAAAATCAACAACGTAATGATTTTAAAAAAATGAGCTTTAAACTGGAAAAGATAGAGAAATGAGAGGGACTCCGATGGCAAGTATCAATGTATCATATCCATCATTCATCAAAGGCTTAAACGTAATGATTATTAATTGTCGTCAGTGTTGAGTTTATCTCAACTTTGTTATCTTTGGGGTAAAGCTTTAAAATTGATCTTCAAACTTTAATAAAGACGAAGATAATCCTTCAACAATAATAAAAAGATGGTCAAGATCAGCACAAAACTGCCTTTTTTTAAAAGGGTAGATTTGGTTCAGATTAGCCTCAATCTAAATCTAAAAATGAACAAATTCTGTTTGCTCTAAATTTATTTAACCAAACCGAACCGATAACATCCCAGGTTGCTTTGAGTTGGAAATGAGGTCCATCTAATGGACTCCTAAGTCCTAATAGGAGTTTTCTTAATTTTAGAATGTACTTGTAGGCTCCAAAACGCCGAGCTCCATTGTTAGCAATTCCATTGACATTTATGTGGAAAAAAATCATATCATCATGAAAGGCATCAAGATGTATCAAACGAAGTTAATCGTGAAAAACAAAGCAACCACAATTCTTCGTATTTTGATCATAACTTTCTACTCAGTTATTCGATTGAGGTGATTCAATTTACATTAGAGAGAAGATTCAAAGAGCTACAACTTTGTCGGAAATGGAATTTTACCAATTTGCACGTTTACTAAGTCAAAACGGGCCTGCAAGATGAGTCAAATATGCCAAGAGTTATTTCTGTTGTCTTCAAAATCGATCTATCAGGATGTCAAACGGACCACACTAATCATATTTGCACATAATGCTTCTGGAGAAATTGATCAATCGAATTAAATTAGATCCATCGACTTGGGACATTATAAATATGTTCGAAGATCATATTTTAGCGTTGAACCGTACTCACTCTACCTTGCGCAAAAAAAACTGAGTGACATCTCTAGAGGAGAGTGTAATTTCTTTGAATATTCTGGGAGATTAACATAGATTAATTTATGGATCTTGAGACATATTGAAGACCTCCAAGAGAGCTGTATCATCTTGTACCATAGTTTGAGAGAAGTCAAAAGAGGATTCCTAGACAAGTTCAAGTCTTTCACTGGATCAACGGAAAGTGTTTGGAAGGGTTGAGGGTTATCGTGAACGAGAATTCGATATGTACATCGATCTTAGAGCCATTGTGAGAATTCAGGTTGTAACGTAAGAATGCTTGTAACTGCATATTGAGTATAATACTTTGATTCATTTCCGTAGTTTTACCCATTAAGGATATTGTATATTTGTTTTCACTGTGATTACTAAGTTTTTTTTTTTTTAAATTCATTTCTGTGATTTTACCCATTAAGGATTTTTTTATTTTTTTTGTGATTGCTAAGTTTCTTATTGCTTGGTAATTAGTTCCATGGGAACGTACAAATTCAATAAGGATAAGTAATTGGATTACTTTTTTTTTCACAGAAACATAAAAGATTTTATTCAAACGAAATAACATGGTCCGAAGACCTAACATCGTAAAGGGCAAGATTAGATAAGAATTGAGGGACAAGACCCACCCAATTCTATGATCTTGCCCTATTACAAGAACACTTAACATAGTATTTAAACGAACAAGAGAAAAATAATGATAGAAGCTCTGAGCAGTCTGAGAGGATAGAGCCACAATCAGAGAACGTTTTTCCATCTTGGATAAGAGCTTGAACAACCTCGAGTGAATCACTTTCCACAATAATTGATGAGAAATCCTTATTAGCAGCATAAACCTGAACTTCTCTAAAAGACAAAGCCTCGGCAGATCTTGAAATTACTTGAGGTGGGTCTGATACCAATGTTTCGATAATTATGAGCAAATTGACTGCCACTTCAACTCGAATCAGGGAGCGAATATGGATAGTGTGAAGATAATAGCACCTTTAATTTTAAAGAACTGAAAGTCTAGCATAATTTTGAGAATAAATTGGAAAATAGACGTGCATGGTCTAGATGTTTCATCGATAGTATTATTTTTGCAAAGATTACATTTAAGGAATCCAAGAAACGAAAATTAATCGTACAGGATTGGGCCATACAACTCAAGCCAGTGGCGGAGCTAGAAATCAAAGTCGGAGGGAGTCGGATTATAAAAGAAATCGTCGTACGATGATATTTTCAAGACTAAATCTAGTCATTCGCATTTTGATGGTATGGTTTTGATAAATTAAAAACTTAATCTCGAGTATTTTTTGTTATCATATCACTCGACGAATGTATTATCATTGTCGCATTGTATCATTCACCATAATTTAGTGTTTTTGAAATGAAAATTGTTCTTACTTTTTAATTATTTTCGAAATTGTATAATTTTTTCAAGAAAATCTAAAAAAAATAAATAAACATGCAAAATATACTCCAAAATATATAGGAAATTGGGGGTACCACCGGCCCCTATGTAGCTCCGTCCCTAACTCAAGCATGGGAAATTGGCTTTTGTCTATTTTTCATCCATACGGTCCGCTCCAATTTTGGTTCGCTAAAGGTTCCTTTTGAGTGTGCAAAGATAATCTAAATTGTTTATTTCGCAGCACTCTTAATAAACGTTTCTATCCAAAAAAAAAATTAGCTTGAGTAGAAATCGGTAGATATGTAAACAAATCACGTCAGTGGAAGAAAAATAAATAACAATTCAAACAAAAATTACAAAAAAAATAAAATTACAAAGAAACGTTTACTTGATCAACCTAATTTACTTGCATGGATCAACTTTTGTCCAAAAACTAGATAATAAACGGTTCAAATCATCCACTCAAAAAAAAAAAGTTTAAAGGAGTTCAAACTAAACAGAACTGACGGATGAAAACTAGACTCTCGTGCAGGTTGCTTGGATATGCAGGATCCATGAAAACCGAACGCTCATGCTATAGTGCCCCTTCTGATAAATACACATAAATGAGTGCAACAGCTCAAGTGATTTGTTTTCTATAACTCACGTGTCTGGGCCAACTTACACGCACCTCAACTAATTTGTAGGACCAAATTTCATCGTTGACTCACGGGTGGTCCAATAATTCAACTTTTTTCGGCTGTAAAACGAGCTTTTCTCTATAGCAAAACAGTGAAAAGTTTAGGTAGGAAGTTCGGCAAAACGTGCATGAAAAAGCGTCATATATATTTTTGACCCATTTACGTCAAAGGGAAGGAGACATTATTAGTAAATGCCAGCCCATAATGATTGGATTAGGTTGGGATTAGTACTAAGCCTTGTCTTTACCCATTAATCTTGTCCTATTAAAAAAGAAACAAACTTTAATAACAGTCCAGAAGAAAGGGAGTAAGATTTAAAGCTGATAGGGTACGCAATTGTCACACTTGTAGTGCCAATTGCACGGGAATCTTTGACAAAAGCAAGATGGTTGGGTAGTAAGAGTAAAATGGACAAGTTATGTACTCCTTTTTTCTTTAACAAAATTGTATTTTTTGGGTAAAGAGGTAGAAGAATTGTGGCTAAAATCGGCAAACAAAAATCACGGCCGCGAAATCGCTACAAAACTAACGGCCGCAAAGCCGCCCACAAAACTAACAACCAAAAAATACAAAAAAAGTGCTAGAAGATAAAGAACGCCGGAGCAAGTCGCCAGAGCTGTCACCCACCGCCGTCGTCGTCAGGAGTTTGGATCTGGAAACCTCAGATCCGGCTCCCCCTTTGTCCAAAAATCAGGCGTGGTTACCCATATCGGAATTGAGAGGAACGTCCGCCACGGGGAGTCTCCAAACGTCAAAGAAGCTCAGCCATAGAAGAGATCGGGGAGTCGGAAGGAAGCTGGGGTAGGGGGGTGGAAGGGGTGCAGAGGGGGAGGGGTGTGGATTGGCCGCCAGGGGCTGAGCCGCCTAGGGAGCGGCCGCCGCCCATAACTCTTGTTCTCACTCTCTCTCTCTAGAACTTCCTCTCACTTCTCTCTTCCAAGGTTTACTTGTTAAACAAAATGCTGTCCAGGATTTAGCAAATGGTGGTTAAGACTAAAAAAATGTGTTGAAATATATCGAGTATATAAATTTTTATACTAATATTGTATTGATATGCATTCTATTACGTCTGTTTCATTTATAATTATTTTGTACCAACAATAAGTTTGAGTGAGTGGTTGTTACCATGGCTATTTTTTATTTGCTATCTACAAACAATTGTAATTTCAGGTTGTGTATACGAATTTGATTGTGGATATAAACGGTTGGATCGGAAGACTACAACCTGTAATGTTCCAGGGCACTATAGGCTCCCCAAATCCATAAAAGGATGACTTGGTGAGAAAAAAGAATTTTTGGGAACCGGGGTCCCTGCAGTGCCCAAAGGCACATTGTGTAGTGTCCAATCTGAGCCAGTTATTCGGCAATCATAAATTAGCCCAATCTGAAAAGCCCTTACCGATATCTAATATATTGAGCTAATTTTTTACAGAAACTCATAAAAATTAATGAGCAGTTTAAATCATATTTGTGGGACCCGAGATGGGCAAGCTCTTACTGATATCCGATTGTGTTAATTTTTTTTGCAGGAATCCATAAAAAACATTTTAAGAATAATGAGCGGTTTGAATCATCTTAGTGGGACCCGATATGGGTCGCACGAAAAAAAAGAGAAATCATTAATTGCGCCACACAAACTCTGAAAAAACTCTTACCGATATCTGATTAAGCTATTTTTTTTTTTTTTGCAAGAATCTATAAAAAAATATTTTAAGAATAATGAGCTGCTTGAATCAGTTTTATAGAACTCGAGAATGGGCTCCACAAAAAATCAAGAAATCATTAATCTGAAAGTAGTGTTAATGTAATTGTCATCTAAACAAGGGAGAAGGGGTGGGGCTTGGCATCCTATATCTTCCCCAAAACGGTGTTGTTTTGCGCACGGCGCTAAATCACGGCAGAGTCCCCCAATCAGAGCCGGCCCTGACTTTTTCAAGATTTAAAGCGAAAATTAAAAGAGGCCTTTTAAAATCTTAATGAACAAAATGTAAGTAGGTAAACTACACTTCCAAAAATAAATACTACTATTCATCAATAAGAAATAACTCTAGATCAACAACCAAACATTCCAAGATTTCAAACTCCTCACTTATATACGATTTACTTTTTTTTTATTATGTACAAAAGATACCTAGGTTTACTAAAATGTAAGGGGCCCTTGAAATTCATACTTTTTTGGGGGCCTAAATTGGCTGCAACGCTCGCTTCAGTTCAGAGCCGGCTCTGCCCCCAATTCCTGTATATACATAGAAAAAGCATGAACCTTTGACCTTTCAACAGTAATATAAATTAGAAAGGATTTGGTCAAAGTGGATTCTAAAATTTTAGGGTTTCACATTCCCATAGGCCATAGTGCCACCCAATTGGAACATGCTAAGTACCCAGAAAAATATTCAGAATTTGAATTTAATGGCTCAGATTCACTCTCAAATAAATTTAAGCCACTGATTTGGAATTTTGGATACTTTTCTGAGTAATTTTTCTGTGTATACACCCAATTGTGTCTAACAAAACAAAGCTGAATTTTCTTTGGAGGCTGAATATACTAGTGTCAATTACTAGGTAGTATGTGTTACTAGGGGCGACCCAAGGGGGTCACACGGGGGCACGTGCCCCCCACTGACCCCACGCAAAACTCAAAAAAAAAAAATTATTCATATTATATATTTAGCATAATTATGCAATATAACGCTATATTTAACATACACATTCATATATATCTCAAAATAAAAATGTAGAATTAATTATGTGCTCATTTTCTGTTCTTCTTTTATAAAAATATATGCATTATAAGCATTATAGTTCTTAATAAATGTCTTAATTTAGCAAGATAGTTGACAGAAAAAATTTGCACGATTGTAATTAATAAAGTGTCCCATTGGGTTGGATTCCTGAGTCCGCTACCGTGTGTTACCATCCATTTCTGTACCAGAAGGCAGAAGCCAATTTCTATTATCCTTGAACCTGCCAACAGGTGATCCTGTTTGCAATATAGTAGCAGTAAATGGGATAAGATAATGCGTCAGAACATCTGTTCACTGCGTCCAATGGTATGGTCAAGAGCTAAAGTCGCATAATTCGGGTATGCATGCTTGAGCGGGAGTGTGAGTGAAAGCTAGAATTGAGAGCGCAAACGCAGTGCTAATGGCGCATGACATTTTTAAGAATTATGGTAGCTCAAGATTCTAGACATTTTTTTTTTTATTAAAACATTTAAATTCTAGCACTTCTTTATATCATACATGAAAAAGATCACGGGAGCTATTAAGAGGTGACAAAAAAATCATGTAAAATACATACCATTAGGCTCATGTATTAACAGTGAGCTTATAACTTCTCATGGCGGTTTAGAACTTACTGATTTTTCTTTTTGTTTTCTGTTTTTGATCGGCTTTGGACTTACTGATTTGAGCATTCAAAATGATAGGTGACAAAAGATATATTCTACCTATGGTGTTCGGATTTTTGATGAAACTTCTGATGACTCTTTTCCACCGAATTGGACTAGATCTAGCTCCTCTAGGCACTCCTGCACACGCAACACCCGCCGTTAGCACCCAACCTGGCCGGAATGTGGCTAGGGAAGACACTCCAACGGTCTAGTGAGAAACTGAAAGAGAGAAGTACCAAAGAGCAGTAGAATATACAGAGTTAGAGTATATTCTGTACCTTCTAGGGTTACTTCTCTTTGCTTATATAGGCCACCTTGACTTGGGCTCCAAGTACAAGGGTAGATCAATCAATTTGGCTTGGATGACCTAATAGCATGTCACGGGCCAAATCCGTTATCATTGCATGGGAATGACTCCAATCCCTTCTTGACACGTACTGTAACGGCTCGGTTGCTGTCACCATGACATAGGACAATCCGTTATGTGCACATGGCTCATTACGAGTCAGTCACGTTTGGTAACCACCTCGGGTGACGTCACTCATGATGGGTCGGATTAACTGCCCTTGCGTGTTCCTCGCGAGTCATTTCGAGTTTACCCGGCTCGGATGATTCGTCCGGGTCATTGGTTGCTCGGCCGGATCAATCTTGTCTCAGTCGAGACGCCGACTCTTGCCAGGTTGTACCGTTTGGGCTTTTAAATTCTCCCAGATGGGTGAGCTCTGGTTCACTTTACGTTTGGGCTTTTGGACCGAACCAACCGTGACCCACCTGACTGTTAGCCCACTACACTAACTATATCATAGAAAAACATCCACCAGGACCCTATAGTTTAGAGATGCACAACAGAAGTATAATGCAGACCGAGCAGTCCAAAAGTATTTTCAAGATTCAAATTGATTGTAGAGATGGATGGCTCGGATCGCACAATATCACATGTTCCCCCACCCTAGTCAGGCCGAGCAGGCTCAGTGCCATCTTGGGAATTCGAAGTTATCCATTGTTATTAGCTAACGATAGGCTAAGCAACCTAGTCAAGCCGAGCAAGCTCTAGTCAAGCATACAAACTTGGTCGGTGGTCGATTTTATATCTATCAGGGAGTAATCTAGTGGCTGTAATTTGTGCGTGTGATCTAACGGCTACAAGTAGTAGCGGTCAAATAATGACTTCAGTACCCTTAGAGCATTTTTGCGATAGTTTGACCAAATTACAATGCAGCAAGCCAAAAAAAAGAAGAAAAAAAGGAATTACTTTTATTGGTCTTTCTTGCATTTAGGAGGGAAAAGAAAAATGAACTGGTAGGAGAGAGACTTCTATTTGGATCTTCTATTTGGAATCTTGGACCACTAGATGCTGGATACAATAGTGCCAGATGTAAGGCAGATGCAATTTGTTTTGAACAATATTACGCACACAATTCCGGACGTAACTGTGTCCTGAACTGTGCGAAGCACATTACATAGATCTACATGCATATGACAAATGCAATCAAAGTTCTGTCCGAAATTGTGTTTTAAAGTTGTGTGTATACTCTCGTTTCGTTCTTACGTTGGTCCCCACCTGCTAAATGACTTAGTGATGTTGTTTAATTAGTTGGGGCCCTTATATGAGAGGGACTTTGGTATGCACATCAAATGGCAATGTGAGGTCCGTAAATGTGAATGATACAACTGAAAAATCTGAAAAACACAAAGAAGATTCTGTCACATCCTCCCATCTGAGTGTTTTGGATGTGCAGGAATATCCTCTAATATGAACAAGGACTTTGAGATCATAAAAAGGTTAGAAAACAGGGGAGAGACAGAGAAAGTGATCATACGAACAGGGTCAAGAAATTTGCTACTCGATGATCGTAACAAGTAACGATGCTCTTTGCATTATGTCGGTACGTGAAAAGGGATAGCGCTACGACATGGTATGGACCAAGTTGAGTTTTTACTACGGTATTTTTTATATTTTTTTATTAGAAGTTGTTAAATTACTCTCTCCGTCCCATTTTGTTTGTCAATTTTTGATAATCGTGTCAGTTTTCGATTGCTTATATCTTTTAATATTGATCTCTAAATATATGCAATATGAATTTTGTTTGATAGTACACGATTAATTCTATTATACAAAGTTTTTAAAATGGTGAAAAACATTATAGATTGAAAAATATAAGCAATTTAAGGTGTAACAGAAAATGGAATAATTGACAAACAAATTGGGACGGAGGGAGCCATTTTTTTCTATTTCTTATCTAAACTATTGAAAACATATGATTGCAAACAATTGAGTCCAATCATTAACGGAGTTTCATTTTTTTGAACGGAAACCCGTTTTCGCGCAAAGATCTATGCGCACAAATTGCTATGTGGGGCCCAGTACAGGGTCCCACATGAATAATCCAACCGTTCATTAATTTTAAAATATCCTTTTGATTGTCCTCGTAAAAAATCAGCTCAATCGTATCTTTCTAAGTGCTTGATCTTGCATTTCAATTTTCGATTAAGTTTTTAGAGTTATCAAAAATAGAAAGATTAAGAATTATTTGATCAAGCACTTAGAATTATTTGATTGAGCTGATTTTTTCGTAGGGCCACTTGAAAACATACTTCAAAAGTAACGAATGGTTTAGATTGTTCGTGTGGGACCCCGAAATGGGCCACACAAAGCGATTTGTGCGGATAGATATCTGCGATAGACGATTTTCAGTCCAAAATATCAAAAATAACTCGTAGTCTAAAAATATCAAAAATAACTCCAAGGAGAATGACTTATTGATTTGACAACTCGTAGTCTAAAAATATCAAAAATAACATAGTGGAAACTCAGACTAAAGTAATCATTTTCAAAAGAGTGCTAAGTGATTTTCTTACAACTTTTTTGTCAAAATATAGATGATTAATTATTTGTCTCAATGAGAGTAATTGAAAAAAACATAAAACTTAGACAAAAGCTTTAAAGAATTTAAAAAGATTTACGGTAAATTTTTGAATATTTTCCATCCGGTAAATATTTTTCTCGGACTTTAACTAGGCTTTTATAGGAGATGAAATTTGGCCCTGTAATTAGTCAATGTATGAGTAAACTGACTCAGATACCTAAGTTAGTACTCCCTTCGTCCCAAAGTGATAGTCCATTTTGGGTTAGCGTGACATTTTTCAGTGGCTTATATCTTTTAATGTGAATCTCAAAAAATATGCACTATGAATTTTATTTTATAGATCTCGTTGAAAACTTTTATACGGTGCAAAAAAAATTTAAAAATTATTCCGATAAATATTTTATTTTTTTGTTTCGTAGGGGACTATCAATTTGGGACGGATAGAGTAGTAAAAAAAAAGATCGTTTCAGTAATTTCTCCCACAAACCATAGGAAGTGGGGTGTACGTGTGTATGAGAGAGGAAGAGAGTGAGGGTCCTACATGTCGATTGGTCGGCCCATAGGGCCGCAGGGATAGGCACCCGTCAACTGTGGTGGACCGCAATCCCAATCCAAATGCCCATTACGAACGGAACTTTTGCCCTGTATCCACCACCACTCAAACCAAGACGACAAATCTCGAAAATTTATTCAATAATGTCAAACTCTTTTCCGTTGAAATATGTTTCAAAATACTACTTATTGGCCGAGATTTTAAATTATACCGAACTCTAGGAGAAAAAATTCACAAAAAAAATAAATATCTTTAGTATTTTTAAAAATTAAATTTTTTTATCATATTTATTTATTTTTTATATTCATTATGGAATGATTTATTTTGAAGGGAATCTAATTAAAATTAAAATTCACTCATCACTCCGTTTTGGACAATGAAGGGAACCAATTCAAAACAAATGTATGTCATATTCCCCTTGTGGTTTTGGTCCCAATTTCCTGCAACAATCAGGTGTGGTCCCATTGAGAAATCACTATTTTCCCAATTGCCCACCTCTTTGTTTTCATCTCTGAGGCCTTGTTTGTTACGTGGGATTTGGAGGGTGGGATATGATATAGAATCTCGTGGGATCCAAAATTCGGTGTTTGTTATTCTTAATTTGGATGAGATTTCTCCCTATTGGCTTTGTGCTATAACAAAAAAAGTGTTTTCCAGTGTCTATATCCTGTTGAACACAAACACCGGATATAGATTTTCTCCACTCATTGATATCCTGAGCAATATCTCAAGGATTTCATATCTCATCCATTTCCCAAGGAATTTTATATCCCATCCTTTTATCTCCGGTCAAACAAACGAGCCCTAAAAGGACATAACACACGAAAATGATCACCCCAAGTCTAGAATTCCCCACCTGGCAGAAATCGTACTTGTGCTTTTTATTTCATATTTAAATTATGAGTTTTCATAACTAATAAAAATAGTTAAATTTGTAATGAAAAGAATCCGCTGCTCTATAAATACTTCTCAATCCTCCTCAATCCCTTGTGAAATTAATTTTGTTATGAAAAATATGGACCATATTAGAGGATGTACTGTATATTTTTTACAAAAAGGAAAAAGAGTTTCACTGCTCCAATAAAGAGGGGCCAATGGCCCTTACATAATCCAGAGCAAGGGTAGACAACCATGGGGGAATAGCATCTCTCCAGTAACGGCTTGATTCAGGAATTCCCTATAGTGGGGGCATTAATTTCCACTATGCTTAAACAAATTTTTATGTCATGCACAACAATAGAAAACTAGTCTTCAAATTTTGCAATAAGACTTATTCCTAAACATGAGCACAAAAAACATAAGCACAAAAAGCAAAATATGCCTCACTAAGTACTTCCACGCAGTGGAGGACGCAGGATTGCAATTTTCGTCTAATTTGCGAGGACCACTCTTCAGTAATTTTACAAGAAAATCTAAAAGTGTACTAGAAATATGTAGAAAATTGGAGGGAGTGCAGGGGCCGAACACCCCCCTAGTAGCACCCCCCCTTGTCCGCCCTTGCTTCCACGTGCAGTTTCACAATTGATACCGCCGAGTTTTCATATGTTGAAAGTTTTGCATGATTGTCTCATTAGCAAGTTCATCAATAACATCTCTCTCTATGTAAACCACCAAGCTATCATTCAAATATTGACCACTCATCTTATTCCGCTAATGATTTTTCTCAATGTTCATGGCTGAAAATTCCCGTTCTATTGTAACAGTTGCAACCAGTAAGATTAATGCTAAAGTCAAGAGAACGTAACCTAAAGAATATAATTTATCTCTTCCCATCTCCACCATTTTTTCAGAAAGATTAATAAGTCGATACAACCTTGAGAACTCATCATTATAGCGCATGCCAAAAATATATCTGTATCAAGTTGATCATGAAGCACCATAAACTCAACCAGAGAAAATTCTTTCAGATAAAACTCAGCAAGACGAAACAACTTTATCTTGCCAAAACTAGAAAACAAGTTGTGTGGATTCAAACAAGCCACACAAAGTAGCAATTCACTATTCGTCTCAGTAGAACGAGAATTTAATTCTTGAAGTTGCATGTCAATAACATTGTAGAATACCTCAACTCGGTAATTTTCGGGTAACAGTGTCAATAACAGTGTAAAATGAATTTAATTCATTTTGGGGTGAGTAGGGTTTTTTCATTTGTCCCTTTATTTTTTATTTAG
>JAXBDA010006808.1:0-19547 GCA_036023075.1 Gaultheria prostrata
CATGGCAATGGAGGAACAGTGGTGTGTTGCAGTGTTGTGTGTGTGTGTTTTTTTTTTTTTTTGCGTTTTGGCCTTGAAACGGCGTCGTTTTGAATGTTTCAAAATTTGGGCGCGTTGGGGCCTTAAAACGGCGCCGTTTCGGCCCCGCCAAGCACCTGTTGTGCACCCCTTGCACAGCAGTAACCCCGAGTCCGGTGAATACTTCAGTATAGGGAAAATGCAAATAGTATTATTACTATTATTGTTTGCATTTTCATTTTTAGCCTTGTTCTCCAATAGATTTTAGGTAGATTTTATGAAAATCTCATAAAATGGGCATTTTATGGAGAGGTGATAAAATGAAGTTGTTTTCCCAACTGATAAAATGTAGTAGTTTTCCAATAGAGTTTAGGAGGATTTTATGAAAATTTCATAAAATGACATTTACATTTTATGTGTTGGGATTGAAGTATCATAAAATACGAGATTTTATGTACCTAAAATCTATTGGAGAACAAGACCTTAATCAACCATTGGTCTGGTATTTTCATTTTTGCAGAAACGGGTTCAAAGTAAATAAGCCGAAAGACCCTGGGCTTTTTCGTCATTCAAGATCCCCTATCCGATCGCTCCTATATAAGGTCAAGGCTACGAAAATTAGGGTATAAAATGCCCCAATCTCTCTCCCTCTCATTCTCGCTCTCTTCGCCAACGGAGTCAGTACCTCTCTCTCTCTCTCTCTCAATCACCTATATTTTGTACAAATTTCAATCAACACACCTGCATCCTTATATGTGTACCTGAATCTATATACATATATGTACACATACATCTATATCTGCAGCTCCCTGTGAATTTTTGTTGTGATCATACATATACGTTTTGAAATTGTTTGATTTTGTGGGTTTAATGTTTTGAAATTGTTTGATTTTTGACAGATCTTGATTCAGAATAGAGAGAATGGCAACGTTTGAGCTGTACCGTAGGTCCACCATAGGCATGTGCTTGACCGAAACATTGGACGAGATGGTTTCGAACGGGACTCTCAGTCCTGAGATTGCTATTCAAGTCCTTGTTCAGTTTGACAAGGTAAATCCATAGCTATTTCCATAGAATGAATGTGAGATCTATATGTATACTCTTGATAGTTATCTGATCTAGTTTTCTTGGATTTCAGTCGATGACTGAAGCTTTGGAAACCCAAGTTAAGAGCAAGGTTTCCATTAAGGTAAAGTTTCTTTCAGTTAGTTTTGGCTCTATTATTCTTTTTTTCAATATGTACAATTACCCTGCTACATCAATATGTAGGAAAAAAAGAAAAAACCTAGCTAAACAATCAAAACATTAATGAATGACCTTTGGGGTAAAGGTTGGGTTATGGATCGGTAAACGCATTGGGATGGGGAGTGGATTTTTTGAATGTCGTAAGAATTGAGTGCTAGGGGAGAGTTTAGAAGATAGTGGGTATTTGTAGGTATAAAATAAGCTCAGTAATTGCATGCATTTTACTTGTTGCGTGAAAAAAAAAAAGTGAAGTAAAAAGTATGGTGGAGTTATTTGTCCTTAGTGTTAGGGGTTGTTCTCCAATGGATTTTATTAAAATTTGATAAAATCAAGCCCTTCATTTTATCCATTCGTGAAGAGATTTGATAAAATCTCACATTTTTGCACTAGAAAATGTGAGATTTTATCAAAAAATTTCACGAATGGATAAAATCAAGGGTTTGATTTTATCAAATCTTGATAAAATCCATTTGAGAACCAAGCCTTAGTTTGTGTTCAAGTATTTGTGTAATTTTGAGGGCTTCCGGGTTAAGGGCTAGTTGTTTAGCAGTATTCTTATCCAGTTGAATAAATGAATGACCTTTGGGGTACCAGTTACCATATGCTGGATTAGGAACAACTTGTTCTACCCTTGTTTTGTATGCAGTGAAGTAGCATTGGTTGACTATCTTCTGTGGTCTTGTGAGGTTGCCGGGTATGCAGTATTGCCTTCCTCGTAGAAGTATTGCCTGAAATTCTGAGTCGTTACTATTATGAATATGAGTGATAGGTGTTTAATGAAAATCAAAGGCTGATTTATAATTGCTTAGAAGGCTATTGGAGAGTTGTACTACCCTTTCTTATACGTGCTATGCCTAGTATTAGGAACCACCTTTATGGAAGTCTTTGAAAGTTAGGTAGGCTTCCAAATTTCTCTCTTCTTTGTTCGTTATCGTCATCTTCTCTTTTTGTTCTTCCTTCCCTTTATCCTAATCTTCTCTTCGGAGGCCTGCAGTCTCTCTTCATCTTCTTCTTTCCCTTTTATTGGCCTTGAATGGATGGTCAGAACTTAGGCCTCCTGATACCTGTTGTGAACCTGATAGAAGGGTAGAAAGAGAAACAATTCAACTCCCTTGTGTGCAATAAGTAACGATCAAAGCTAACCTTTTTATTCATTTTGGGGGATGCGTGTTATTTCAGTAGATCAAGTAGCATGCTTGCACCATGTGGCGTAGATCGCAGAGTTATGGCTTTCATTATGCTATTTACGTTTTCGACCTTCGAAAGGGCTTGAAGCCTTATTCTGGTTTCATCAATATTACAGTCTACTGAGAAATCAATTATTTCAAATTTTCTTGTATAAGGATGAAACTTTATCCGATTGAGTCAAGGGCTAAGACACAAGTCGCACAACCAAGGCCCACTTTCAATGTTTTTCCAATGTTTCTAAGTCGGTGCAGTTGCATCAGTTTGTGGATGGGGGCACCGGGCATGAATGTGGCACATGGTTAGTACAGATGTTATTGGTCTATTTAGGTCAATGTTTTTAAAACGACAAGTGGGCGACCTTTGATACGGGATACGAATCCTATGATTCATATTGTCTCCATCAAAGTACGATATGTATCCCAACCCGCATCCTTTTGTATAGAAATCTTACAATATCGTAGGCGTATCTTACAATATATATGTGTATCCCAATTTGGTACGTATATTACTTATTGGGAAAAGATTGGACATTATATCAAGAAGTGAAACCCCAAGCGCATTGTTCTAAGTTGTTTGATACTTCGATATAATTATGCTGACCTTCAAACCATTTGAAAGAAATTCATCCTCAATGTAGGGCTTCAATAGAGAGAGAACCATACTTTGAGTTTGTTTCGCCTGAATCATATGCCTCTTCTTTTCTTTCATGACTAAGGCAGCATGAAGCCTCAATGTAACAGTTGAGGGACTTGAAATTTTGCATTTGAAAAAAAAAAAATTCTCTTAAATATATGCATAGTTTGTGATTGTTATTAGGTATAACTAGGTTTTAATTATGTATATTTATATGGTTAACGTATCTTGTGATACGCAATACGTATCCTTATAGGATTTATAAAATGAAGAAAACGATACACGATATTTGAAAACCTTGAATAAATTACTAATGTAAAACTAACTAAAAATTAGAATATAAAAAATATATTTATAAAAAAAAGTTTGAAATATCTTTCATTATATGAAGTGAAAGAGAAGGAAGTGGGCTAATCTTGAATAGAGATGCACTGTGAGGTTTCTGCTTAAATCCCACATTGTTTAGGAAAACATTTGGGAGCCATACTCGCATCTATAAAACCATGGCAAGGCCAAAGTATGTAACGGTGAATGGTTTGAATGCTGTACATCCCAAGCATAGTACAGCCAGCCCAACAACTGCCAGCTTTCGAGCATGTAATGGCAGCTGTAAAGGTTATTCGTTGACCAATAACCAAGGAGTTCAAAATTACATGTTCCGGTTCAATGAACCCGTTACCGGGTTGACTGGGTTCATGGTTCAACAGTCTTTTTGGAGCAGTTTTGTTATTGAGGCTGGTTTATGAAAATTAACGGTTTTTCACTTAGTCCGGACCAGGTGATGACCGGACCATTGCCCGGTTGACGGTCCAATTGGTTGAACCGGCATGTCCGGTCCGGTTTTTAAAACATTTATTTAGGTTACAAGGCTAGAGGGTGAGTTGACTTCAACTTTTATCGAAGGGCAGTGTCTTGTTTGATACATTTAAAAGGAACTCCCATAGTTCCTCCAATTTAATCTAGCAATGTCAGAAGGATTAGCAGACTTATTAAGGAGACTAAAGAGATCTACTTCACGCATCAATTCAGAATCCGAGAGATATTTGGGGAAAAATGAGAGAAAATAGGTACATACAAGAGCAAAAAGATTTCAAGTGTGGCATCTTCAAAGTGTTTTATTTATCTTAAGGAAATGATACACAAACAAACACCACACCTAAGCCAAAGAAGTCGACTTTCTTCTCATTCTCATAATCTAAGTTCTTTCTTTGGTGTAAACAAGCTACTGCTTAGAATTATTGAATCCAGAATACATTTTGTTATTAAATTTGTAATAAGAACGTCGTTCATGTTTTTGTTCTTACTACGATTATAAGATTATTTTGTGGTTTTTAACATCTTTTGCTCTTTTTAGATTGCTCAGAGAGCGATATTGATGTGAAGGATTTCCTGTGATTATGCAATAGGTTGGGTATTTAGCAAGTGGCTGTTATGAAATTATCTTATATCCTTTAACTTCAGTATCTAAAGAAAGCATTTGAGGTTTATCTATTTAGCATATTGACATGTGATACTTTCTGTATGTATGTTCCTGGTTTCAACTATGTGGAATATCAAGGAAGCTGATTTTGGTAGGTTACAGCTGGGGGTGTATAGGTTTTACAAGATAGGCAAATTGTTGTAAGGTTTGTAAGTTTAGGTTTTTTTACGTAGGCATGCACGTGAAATGGTTTGGGGTTGAAGTAGCTTGGGATGATGTGATGTCCAAGAAAAATTTAATACGAGAGAACTTGGCAAGTGGTGGTGATGAGCCTAGGCTTTCTACTCTGTTGCTCCGCCTGGATTAGAAACCAATGCACTCATGAAATCTTCCTGAGAGTTGAGGTCGCTTGCCCATTTTTATGCTTAGTTAAGTGTAAGGAATTAGCAAGGACAAACAACCAAGTACAAGCTATTTTACTGCTGCAGTGCTGGTTATAAAAAGCATCAGGGAGGTGAAAAACACACATACGACATATTTTGTCTTCTAGGATAGCTAGCAGGGGCCTTCTGGTACTTCAATCTCTAGATCAGCCAAGACAATTTGCAAGACTTGAAGTTGTGGGTGTAGGGGCAGTCCAACGTTAACCTTAACTTTAGTAGGTACTAGGTAAGCTACCCAAGGATTCTTCTACACCTGTATTGTGATGTCGGGTTCACACCGTGCTCGCACCCAAGTTAAATGCTGTCAGTAGGCCCTATGCTCAACATCCATAGATATTAACAATTCCGTTTACATATTTCCAAAAGTGGTCTTCTGGACTCTGATTGGAGTTGTGTAACGGAGTTGTGCTAATACATGCAAAAGGGGGGCAGTTTCAGGAGGTGTGAATGTGTGATTTGGGGCCCCAAAAATGCAAAATTGGGTTTCGCCTTTCTAGAATTGTATGGAAGTATACTGCTAGCCTTATTAGGTGCCAGTGAATAGGAGCCAAATTCATTGCTTTTCATTTCTTTTGTTCTTTCTTTGTTGTTCGTACTTTTGATCTCATTCCGGATCCGATTACGATTGATGGTATGCTAGCTCTAGTAGTCAACTGGAACTCGAAGACAACCTTCGTTTCTCTAGAATGGTAGGAAATACTGTAATAGCATCGTGATGTTGGTAGCAATGACTATGAAGACATCCTTGGTTTTGATAGTTGGATCACCAGTTACCCCAAAAGCTTAAGCCTTTAGGAAATTGGTGGAATTACGTGTATTTAGATATCCAACGCCCTTACTCACCAAGCCCATCTTGCACGTGAGATACAATTGACAAAATAGGGGCATAATGCAAGTGGGGCCCGTTATGGGCCGGATGGTACACTGTATTTTTTAGAAGTATCTTAATATCCTTATGGAATAGTAATTGCATTATGTAAAATCTTATTGCGCCCACATAAAATTATGCAGAATTCTTATATGTTGATTAGGTTTTGTTGAGTCTGAGAATTTTAGCACTCTTCCTTTCGTCCAAATATGCTTTATTTATTTTTTTATCATAGTTGAATTGAAGTTGCAATCATTAGCTATATAAAAGCAATATTTTTATGAAAATTTGACAGGTGAAGATATCTACTGCAAAATGGTTTGTGAAACACGACACGGTTTTCCTTACGAGAAAAAATTCCACCCCTATTCTTATTGGATATTATGTCCCCCTGTTACAGTAAATTTCTGGAATACCCTTGAAAATCCAAAACCAACACCACGAAAAAACCAGAACAATACGAACGAAACTCCCTAGACACAGGACCAAGCAAAGTCCCTGGAGTGAGAAGACACAAAACAGGACCAAACATATAAACCAGCCTCATTTACAGTGCAAAACCAGGAAACCAAATTTTAGCTACCCCGAACACCACTTGACCAAACCCCAAGCGACCCTTGGTTTCCTGGATGCCTCTGAGTTGGTGACATTCTTTCAAGCTATTAAGCAGGCTCTAATATCTGTCTCCATCTTCAGAATAACCCACTGAGAGTTGAGCCACTTTGCTTGAAAAAATCTGAGATTGCGATGACTCCAGAGATGATATTACAGCTGCAGAGAAAGATATCAACACAAGGGTCTTGATGGACTTGGCTTTGCAGTGACGAACAGCCCAATTCACCTCATTATTAACTTCACAGGAGGTCTAGTCATGCCTCACTTCATCAAAAGATATTTCCACAGAACAGAAGGGAAATTACAGACAAAGAAAAGGTGGTCATGAGTTTCCAAACTATTGGAGCGGAGAACACGACCTACATCAGAGGTTATGCTATCTCTAGTTGAAACTACCCAGAACAACCATCCAAAGAATGAAGGACCATCTAGGGACATGGTGGGTAAACCAGACTACATAATGCCAGGAGACTCTAGGAGCTTCAGTCCTCATAGATTGCCAAGCTGACCTTGCACTAAACTCCTGCAGGAGTACGGGTCCATATACTCATCCCTATCTGCTACATTTGGAGTGAAGCTTGCTGGGGTATGATTTACAATTCCCCGTGTTACGGTGTTCCTCCCCGCAGGCCATCTCCGACCCCCTTTGATGAATAATTATGCTACCTTCAGCATGTGGAGATCTTCCCAGGTTGAATACCACTCTCTCCCCGAATCTTTCATAAAGTGGACCAAGGGGATGTCAGTGATCCAACCATAAAAAGGTGTCCTAGCCATTTCCAATCTTCTACTTGATGAAACTTTGGCCAGTTCCCTCTAGGTTTACAATCTTCCTTAGTGTCCAAGAGGAGTCAGTAGGAAGAACCATATACCAAAAACTTTGGGACTTGATCACATTGGTATGGATCCACTTGACCCATTAGGTGTCTCACTTTTTTTTGCGCAGTGCTCACAAATGCCTGAACATAGAAACCTTATTCCAGTCAGTAAGCAACCTGAATCCCAGCTTCATGTTCCCAGGAGTGTACATATTGAGGTCCTAGTAACCTCTGCACCTAAAGATTTCTACTCCACACCCTTCCATAAGAAAGCCCTAAGAAGTCCTTCAATTTCTTTCAGCATTTTCTAAGGTAGAATGAAGATTGAGCTCCAATAAACTTGGATTCTAAAATGAAGAGAGCTGATAAGTAGATCAAGATAGAACTCTGGTCCACATTCTTTCTTTGAGTCTGGTAAGTTGGGGATCCCATGCCAATATTTCCTAACCACAGGACCCCAGGTTATGCACTCCTTCCAATAATGAGGAAAACTCTGGCTTTTCATTCCTAATTTTGGTCTCAACCACACCGCACAAATTAACTTCTGCTTTAAGGGGTCATTGAGTCCCCTTATATTCCACCTATTAGTTTTGTTTTTGTGGGTGTTACCTTTTCTACCACCCCCACCTCCACTGCCTGTACCTTAAAGAAAAATCCCTGCAACCTGCTCCATGTCCACATTGCCTTCTGGAACAGAGCCAGCATCATCCTTAGGATCACCAAGGACCTCATTAAGAGGTGAGAATTTTTTAGTACCCTACACATTGGACGGGGCACTAGGATTATGATTTACCTATCTACCTTTACCATTGAGCTTTCTTTCCCACTTTTACTTTTGCATAAGAGCTTTCTACCACTTCAACGTGCTCCAGATCAGCCATATTGGAAGTTAGAGCCAGAAACATTCTGAGCCACTACAGCAGCATAGAAGAGCTAGGACTCCCTATCCCCTTATGGCTGTATCACCAGCAATAGCAGGGAGCCAGGGACCTCTTTTCAGTCTATTTACCTTTTCAGCCTTTGGAGACATACCTTTAGTACACTCCTTAATATCTTATGAAGGGAAACATTCATCTAAATGCCCAAAAACCCTATGCCACAAGCATTTCTGCGGTTTCCATGGTAATTTTATTGCAGTAGTGACAGAGTTGCCATTTGAATACATTGAATCCCTGGAATCATATCTTGGCAAACCTCAAATCTTTTTTTTTTTTTTTTTTTTTCAGATCAGCAAAATAAATTTATGTTAATCTAACATAATAAAAAGAACCAAACAGATGGTGAGATACCAACTAAACAAATACAAGACTCCTGAAGTGATTTTGAAACTCATAAAACCCAGAATAACAGACAAACATGATAACCCAATTACTCTCTCTTACGTATTTCAAGTTCACTCATCTGCATACAGAGGCTCGCCTATGGAGCTGGCTATGTAGGATAAGCCTTGCGGCTTGCGCAGTCCAGAATTCCAGAGGCATATTTGTGGAAAAGCACCAAAAGAGGGATAGAGAGAACCTGCTCTTTCTCCAACTTCATGCGATTATCCATTTTTTCAATCCCAACATTATGCCCGCAAAGTACCTAGGACCTGCTTCAAGAAGCTTACCCTTCCCTCCATGAACAAACAGGAAGAAATAGAAACCCTGGTGGTTGGCCATAATAACATCTTCAATCCAACCTTCCCCAAACCTCATAGCAATGTTGCTTTTCTGTGGTTCCTCGCACCACGTATCCAGTGTCTCATGATTTGCCTTTCTATTTTATGTCCTGCTTCTCTTCTTTTTGTTTCTTTGTTTTCATTTTGTTCCCTTTCATGTCTGTCTTGGTGCATGGATGTTAAACCGTTGGCTAAATCGGTCTTTTATATGTATAGCTTTTGTTTTGTGTTGTGTAGGGGCATCTGCACACCTACAGATTCTGCGACAACGTTTGGACCTTCATCTTAACAGATGCAGTGTTTAAGAGTGAGGACAGCCAAGACAACGTCGGTCGAGTTAAGATAGTGGCATGTGACTCGAAACTGCTCACACAATGAGATTCTTCTCTGAGCGGTAAAAAGAGAGTGCCTAAAGGGAGGAGATTTAGTTTTCGTCTGGCTTTGCAAAAGGGGATGGATATTTAAAGAGAAACTGTGGTTTGGTCTTATCAAGCTGCAGTTTCAACCGGCTAAAAGAAGGGTGAACGCGATTTGTAGAAACCATCAAAACCTTTGGAAAACTTTATAATATACTGGATAGTACTTGATCATTTGACAAGCATATTGTCTGTGGTTTCATTAATCTTCTTGCCTTGGATGGGTCCTTCATTGTAGTTTTGATGATTCGCGGTAGTTCTGCTTTTCTGGTGGCGAATTATGGTTTGGTATGATTTCTGTATTGTTACACATGCATGGGAAGAAGATGACAGTTTTTTTCAAAAGCTCGACTGAGATTTTGTTGTATGGGTTTGAAATGAATGGATTTAGCATCATTTCAATTTTGCATTTTTGGTCTATGGTTCAAGAATGGGTTTCACAAGAGTTTTAGATAGGTGGATTTGAATTTTGATACCTAAAAATCCACTAAAGAAATCCTACATTCTCTATATTTGTATGGTATAAATATTGGGGAGCTGCTTCAATATCCTCCATTGTCTGGGGATCATACTATTCGAATACTCAGGGGCGGAGCCAGGATTTTAGGTTGGGGAGGTCGAACAATTAAATATATATGCAAGTTATTTTTCTATTTGCTCATGCAAAGAAATAACTAAATTAAGAGGTCAACTACAAGGTAGATATGCAGTAATACATGCATTTTTTGCTTTCTAATTGTTCCCAATGACTTATTATATTTTGAAAATAATGAACGAGAGCCTCATTTGTAATATTATCAACTCTCGAAAAGAAGGAAAAAAAACACTTGAGAATTCTATGTACTTAAGAAGTTGGAGCAATTTATGAAATTTTTTACAGGGTCAAAATTGCAAAACTAACCTATAAAATATCAAAAATCTTTGTGAGAAATTAAAGTGAGAGGAGTCAAGCGACCCCTCTTCTACCTTACTCCCTCTGCCAATGCAAATACTTATTGGTAGATAATCCGAGATGATCGAAGTGAATTATGGAGTAGTTTATTTATTTTTTATTATTAATTTTTTTTTTTGTAAATAGCTTTGGACACATTGTATCAAACAGGTATCTTCCACCAAAAGCTCAATTGGTTTTTCCAGCCGCTTTGGCTAAGTGGGTGAGAAAATAAAAGAAAGGGGCGTGGTTTTCCTGAATGGTGAGAAAAAATAAAATAAAGAGTGTTCTCTCCCACCAAATCTCACTAAATGCGGTGAGGAATAATTAAAATGGGTTAAAAGTGATTCCTTATTCTTACCATTTTTCACCCCCACCCACTCTTTTAGCCATCCAAACATGGGAGAGAGAGTATTCTCTCCCTTTCTTTTCTTTTCTCTTGAAAACTTTCAATCCAAAAGGGTTGTCCGTATTTTGTCCGATTTTTTTTTAAATTTTTTGTTAGATTCGTGGTAGTATATACGGAGTATTTTTAATTAATCATTCATATCCTGATGAGAGGAGTCTATTATGACAAAAAAAAAAAAAAACTACGGACGAAAAAATACTAAACAGTTGTTCTGTCTAAAGAATTTTTTAAAATTTCGGTACATATTTTTATACTATTTCTGATTCGAAAAATTAAATACTCCTAGAAAATTACGAAAAGCGAGGAAAGTCGTTTAGAAAAATGGGAAAAGAATATAGCCGAATTGCATGATTTTGTACAACTTTGATTGTTCTTCGCAATGTATCATATCGCACATGGAAACAAAAACGACGACGTCAACCTTTTGCAAGAATTTCAAAGCTTTTTTAAGAGCCCACGCATCCGATTCTTTCTTTCCCACGCAATTCTTTTTCATCCCCCTTTGCATAATCTTTTATGCCTCATCATTTCGTCCTTTGATTCGGATCCGGCCCTGCCAATAGAATCCTACGCCCTAGTCTCGTACGATCCTAATGTCCCACATTAACTACGCATGAGCTTGATCTTGTGTGCATATAAGTTCTTGGAAATGCTCTCCTTGTAGCCGATTTCCAGTTCTATCCGTGAGTTTGTATCATAGTTTCTCTCTCTTAAAATCTTTGAGGGCCCTTGTTCAGTTGCAAATAGGGGTGTAAACGAACCAAACAGCTTGTTAAGGGTCGATTCGTTTAGTAATCAAGCCGAACTCAAGTTTATAGGCTCGTTTAAAAAGACTCCTTAAGTAACTTACCCTGACTTGGCTTGTTTATGAACGAGCCGAGCTCGATTCGTTTACACACCTAATTGCTTGCAAAGAAAGGAAATGAACGCACGGAATGCATGACTTTTCTGCATTTTTTGGTGTTTAGAAAGCAATATAGTCGAAAATTTTGGATGCCGGCAAGGTATCACTTGGCGGTACTTAGCGCGCATTCCGAACGTCCAAAAATGGGTTGGACAGCCCAAATTTCTCCCAAACCCTTCCCCCTCTCTCCTCTTTCTCTCTTTCAAATCTGGACCATCCAATTTATTTTTAGACGGCCAGAATATTTGTTGAGTACCGCCACATAGAAATAGCCAGCACCAAAATTCTTCTGAGAGACTCTCATCTCAAACATCGCCACTAGAGTTGCGGGACTCTCATTTCAAGCATCATACTAGTTTCTCTCAAAACTCATCCGCAAAAAAAACACAAGATTTTTGCTGGAATTTTACTTTTTACTAGTTCCCTATACAATTACACCGGTGGGGATTGTGTAGTGCAGCAAATGCAAATGCAAATGCACTGCATCGTGCCGCGCAATTTGGGTTGTCCAAATGTGCTTTCGACGGCTGAAAAGCAGTCGTGCATGGTGCAGTGCAATGCAGTGCCCCCGGTTCCATACAATTACATTGTTGCTTTTCAACTTTCTCACAAATTTATCAATGTAGAAAAATATTTTCCTTTTTACTTTGCTTCACTTAACTAAAATTTCTTGAATATCAGTGAGCCCGAGTAATATTGGGATAAGGATTAGCTTTGTTTCTAATTTTTGGTTTTGGCTCGCTGTGGACATCAATAAGGGTAAGTAGTGGAAAGTAGATGTAAAAGTTAAAAAGGGACGGAGGGAGTACTATAATTTTGGAACACACTGGGATGAATGGGCCGGGTAAATGGTTCCGATCTGGTGTTTGAATTCGATGAATGTGTTTGGAATATAAATCAATGTGAATTTTGACGTAGTTTGTAGTTAACTGGGTTCTATGAGGTATGACAAATTCCGACCATCATAACCGTGTATGAAGAATTCCGATCATCATAACCGTTTTACGTTTTTTTTTTTTAACTTTACTAATTAAAACGTGTGATTTTACACTTTATTTTCACATGTTAAATTCTGTTTAGCAATCACATGTTCTGGAAAACGTGTTTGCGGAACACGTTTTTGTTGTTACTTAATCTATTCAACCTAACACCTTTAAGTTAATTAGAAAGCACGCTCTCAAAAGTCGCGGTGTACAACCACGCTTCTCCTTCCGTGTGAAATAATTCACCTGCTGCCTTCACATTTTGGGCCTTCTAATTTTATCACTGCAAGTCTACGCAGCCCACTGTCTGCCGATCAAAAAAAGGCTGCAGCTCACCGTCCCTGTCTCCTCTGCAACCCGCCGTCTCTCTCTGGTTCTCTCTCTCTCTCTCTCTCTCTCTCTCTCTCACACACACACACACACACACACTCACACTACAAACAAAATGGAAATTAAAGCTTGATTTGGATGACATCAAAATTAAAGGGGACACAGCAGCCTTCGACGACTTTCTTCTTTAAGGGAAAAACGTGGTTTGTAAACATGTTTTTAGAAAGCGTGGTTTGTAAACATGTTTTTAGAAAGCGTGGTTTGTAAACACGTTTTTACGTAATTTGGAATAAAGTTTAGAAACACACGTTTTATTTAATAATGTTTAAAAAAAAAAAAACGTAAATCGGTTAATGAGCCTAGACTGAGTAAGGGCCCGCGAACAGCCTAAACTGGATTCTGGACCAGAGGAAGGAAAGTTGTTTTATTTCATGTCTGAGGTTTAAAAAAGGGCCTCATTTATGCAAAAATTCGATGTGTACGCACGCGAGGCGTATGCAATATGCACGGACGGTGCATCTTGACAGTCCGTGTGTATTTTCGACGGTCCGGATTTAAAAAAAAATTTCCATGTAAGATTTCCATTTACATGGAAGAGTTTTTTAAAATCCAGACCGTCGATTCCTGAAATGGACGGTCTAGATGCGTTCGTGCACGTATATACATGTGCGTGTACGTACGCGTAGCTAGGTTGTCATTTATATGCAATCTTTATGTTGAAGTTGTGCTTTGTATTTCTATAGTGTTTCTTTTAGGTTATGTTTGGACTTTGGATAGCTGTAATATTGACTAGGAATGAAATCCTAGTAGGTGTCAATCACCAAGTAATCTAAAGCATAAGGGGTAGTCAAGGCCTGGAAATTAGGAGTTTACTCTCCCTTAGATGTCATATTAGAAGCCTCCAAGATGCTATCAATTCTTGTGAGACAGTCCAAACGGGACTTGTTTCGGCTTCAATCGGTGGCAGCTAGTGGGCTGCGCGTTTGGTTTAAAAAAGCATAAGGCAATCTCATTCAAATGTTTTGGAATAATTAGTAATCTTTCATACAAATATTTTTGTTGGGAAATTTAGTACTATGTAACAACATTACCATGGAAATGGTGATGATCAGATTATTGCTTTGTTAACTAGGGATCACTTCCTTTTCAATGCTACATGTCAAAAGTTCTACATGTCAAACTCGGCTTTATCTTGATTGCTTTGTTTTTATGCGATGGTAAACTCCATTACCTTGGAAATTGAATTTCGTGATCGTGAACTTAGGACCAGTCTAATGGTGAAAAGCAATGGAAAATCATATTCCAAGAAAAGAATATGAACTGCTTTATGAATTCTTTGGTTGGATTCTGCCGAACTTGAGGACCACATGATGCTTACAAAAAGCATGTTATACCTGCTATAGTTTTCCTACCATTTGAGTCATTTTAAAGATCATCACCATGGCATCCTCGAATTCTTCCATCTCTGCACAAGTTCCTAATGTTCATCATTTTGAACTTGGGGATGGGATGCGACTTCAGGTAGTACTTTTCCATTACTGATGAATGTTATCGATGACTTGATCTATTTGGAAGATTGGGTGAACTCAAACTTCTTGGTTTCCATAGGTTAATGTGACTGGATTTTCAAATGGGTGCAATGCAAAAGTTGAACTTCAACTCAAGAATTGTTCAAGGACATGGGTCCTTCACTGGGGTTGCATTTACCAAGGCAACAAGTAATCTCAGCTTTATGTTCAATTACTTTTGAGATTTTGTTTCATGTACTTACTATTCCATTGTCTATGATTGTTTACCTGCCAAGAACAAATTTTGAGATTTGTTTCATCGAATAGGAATTGGTTCATTCCTGCTGATCATCCTCCAGGGACAATGTACAAACAAACGGCACTGCAAACACCATTTATGAAGGTCTATATATATGCATTCTATTGATTCCATTCCTGCTTCCTGTGGACGATTTCATTTGGCCCAAAATAACCTCTTAAGTATTGATAGCTTTTCTATGTCTATGCAGAGTGGAGATATGTATGTTATCATCATCCAGTTGCGTGACCCTAGAACTCATGCTATTGAGTTTGTTTTAAAAGATTCCAGACGTGATACATGGTTGGTTTTCCTTTGATTTCGATTGGATTTCTAAAAAGACGCATTCTTGAGTTTAAGTAAAATTTCTTTTACCTATCTTTTCTAGGTTGAAGTTGAACCAAGGGAACTTTCAAATCAAGATACCTAAAACTGAGTCAAGTACATCTCAACAACCACCTATACCTAAGGATCTAATAGACCGTAGAGCATATCTGCTCTGGGAAAGCAAGGGCAGGCCAGTAAGCTCACTGCAACAACAAAAGGTCGTTGTACTCATTGGAACTGCTAATGACTGAGGATAACTGATGTCCTATTTGAGAATTATGTACTTGTTGCATGAACAATGTCTGCTGCTCTTATTCTGCTTAATAACATTGTTTGGAAGGATTATTGGTCATGTCATGGTGCCAGCAGCCAGGTTAATTCTGTATTGATTATTGAGTGGCATTAGTTTGTCTTTCTTGTTCTTCTCCTTATTGTCGAAATTTGCAATATGTAAGTTGGTCAATCGCCCAAATGTTCATGAGTTCACAATCATTCCAGATGAATCCATCTTTGCATATTTTATGTACTTCTCTACTAATATTTCTTACCTGGCCCACATTCTCTCTAGAAGGGTGAACTAGCAGTTGATGCGTAGTCCAAATTTCCTTGTCAGCTTCTGATTCATTTTTGTCGGCACTGTCAAGCCTAGTATATCTTGTAAATCTTTTCAAAGGATGCTAGACATATGCTACGCTTTAATAAGTGCAAAGTGCATCTCATTGTCAATCTTCACTTGTCTCGGGCTGCTTATAGTATTGTTTAATTTTTTGCCTGGACTTAAGTTGTTCCACTACTTTTTACGTACACTTAAATGATTCCCTCCCATCTCCTTGTATTTCAAAATTATCACCAGTGATAAAATTTGATTTTGCATATGAAGCACCGCTTTTATCAAGAGGACTACATTCTAGGAAATGCTCTCGTGTCTTAGAGGTTCATCAATAAACTTGTCCCACTTGTCAGCCTTGTGAGGTGATACTTCGAATATCGCCTCATGTCAATCGTCATCCTCTTAGACCTTAGTACCATTGGCTGAGATAACGGCCGTGGTGTCTTACCCTCGAGCCCAGAAATCAGGAGGCCGTCTCCTACTTCGACAAATTTTACATCTTTGAGTGCCTCAAATATCTGACTTACCAATTATCACTCCATGTGTACATGCTACCTCTTCTACATGGCTACTACAGATTATCACTCCATACCTCTCTCTCTCTCTCTGTGTGTGTTTGTGTGTGTGTGAGTGTGTGTGTGTGTGTGTGTGGGTGTGGGGGGGGGGGGGGGGGGGGGTGGGGGGATGGGGGGCGCGTGCGCATGTTCATCAATACATGGAAGCTGTTGTATTGATTATTGATTTTAAGACAACAGCTGATTAGTTTGATAGATATGTTTTCCGTGGTTGGCAATAGTTGTTGATATTTTGGTTGGTGCTCGTCATGTTGGATTCATGAAGATAAGTTTGGATGTATTCTGCATCTGATCAGTTGTTACACCATAAATAGCTATACTTTTTACGGGGTCATGTTACTGATTTTAATTACTGTTTTTCTTATGCAGCAAGATCAGGATGATGCTTTGAGAGAACTTCAAAGTATGCTGGCGAAGGGAATGTCCCTCGATGAGTTGCAAAGTAGTAGACAAATTGCAAGTTCTAATAGACCAGCATTGAGTAGAGAAAATTCAGGCAGTCAAAAACAATACTCTTGCCGCAGGAGGTATGATATCGAGCAATGGATAAATAAATATACCAAGGGACATGCGAAAAACACCAATTTGCCGTCATCAGCCCTATTGGATCTTGTGGAGAAGTCTCTGGGAGGAGATGATGTGATTTTGCAACAAACTTATTATGTTGGCAGCTATGAAATAGTGGTTAGTTCTCTAACGATTTTCTTATATTAGAAATGGGGTTAGACGAGGTTGAAAACTCCCTCGCGCTTTCCCTAAAATATTATAGTATTTAGACAAGAATCACAACAAATGCATTATGTTTGACCAGAATGGTGAGTGATTTTTGTCTGTGGATCTCAAGAAATGTAGTTCTTGATTCAGTTACTAATGAACTGGATTTTCTGTATTGGGATCTGGTCAGAACATGACCATATGCATAGGATTTAATAAACGCTACTCACGTGTACACTATAAAACCTATGCATTTGGTAATTTTGAGGGCGCGCGCAATATGGTCTCTTAACTTATCAGATTTTTTAATTTGGTACACTTGAATTTTCCATGCAAGGGTCCACTGTGTATAGTTGGAAAGTTGGTTATTAGACTTCCTTTGTAGAGATCAGTGAATTTCTGTTACAAGTACGCTCTTAGCAGCCATCTTTTCACATGTATATGCGTTGTCCCCTTGAGCATTTTATGACTACATTTTACCGATTCGAATAGTGTAATCGTATCTTATCTTGTATTTTACAAAATCGACGGGTCAATTAGTATATTGATAGAAATGTCCAGTTCATGTATCAGTTGACCCTTGCTGAACCAGGTCATTAAAGCAATGGCCCTTTCTGAAAAAAATTGGAACATGAGACTTTGAATTTTCACATGTCAGGTTTTACTGAAAATTGTCAGGGGCAACTATCACATAATCGTTGCCGGGAACACAAAAGGTGCTACAGTGCTTCACTGGGGTGTGTCAAAGTCGTCCCCTGGGGAATGGCTCGTGAGTTATTTTAACTTAATTGACTTCCTAAAGACACAGTAATGGTCATGACAAAGAGTCCTAAATCCTAATGATGTTTAGCAGTGGTGAATGTTGATTATGTATAAATAGTGAACTCCCATGGTTTCAGCTTTTGATTCTAATGCAGGCCCCTCCAATGGATATAATGCCTGAAAAGTCAAAGCTGCTTGAAGCAGCATGCCAGACCTATTTTATGCACATGTCAAGTGACAAAGGATTCTTTCAGGTTACTTCTGCAACACAATCATCTTGTCTTTTTTCGTTTATGGCACACTTTTTCGCTTTTTGAATTAATGCCCCTTCCCTATCTTCTTTTCCCATCATGAAGTTTGTAGATATTGATTTGCAACAAAGGAGATTTTTGGGTATCCAATTTATTATTTGGTCCGATGGGTCATGGATAAAGAACAATGGTTCAAATTTCTTTGTAGGGCTGAATTCAATCACAAGTGGAAAGGTCGGTCTTTTTACTCTTTTTTGAGTGGTTATATCTTTGCTCTTTTATATTTTTTTAACTTGCCAGTATCTTGGTGGAAGTTTGGGTACCATGTAGATTCATAGATTTACAAATGGCTTTGCATCTTGAAAATGCCAATTTTTACAATGACTAGACATTGATGTTACAGGATCTTGGGTAGAGCTCAACCCCAAAAGCTAGCTCATGAAGTGAGGGTGCCCTCATGCTTACATATTTCATATTACTTTAGTACCCAGGCGATGTGGGACTTCGTTTCACACCCTCTCTCAGAGACACGCACCCTACCCAATGACGTAGCCAGAAAATTGTTCCAGTGAGGGCACAATTCATTAACGCCAGTACTTTTGTTGTAAAACAAAATCTCATCTTTAAGAATCTAACATGTTTTGATTTTCATTTGAATTGAGTCTCGCTTGACTTACATTTTATGGACAGATGTGCCTCTCAGTCTATTTGGTTGTACCCCTTAGCTTCCAAGGAGGAGGTCTGAGGTTTGGGGTTCTATAAACACGTTATAGTTTAAAAAATTCTGTGAATTGAGGCTTATTTGTGAGTAATTTGATATTCAGTAGTTCTGGGGCATCGCCACGTGGTGCCCTAGCACCTTCTCCATCACTTTTTTTTTTTTATCATCCTTCATTACATATTCAGGTAAAACGCATATATTTAGTGAGTCCCACATAAAAATGTGCAAGAGAATGACATTATGACACCAAGTAATGGCGCCCCAAGAGCACTAATTAGTTTTTTGTATAAACAAAAGTGATGTACCAGTTTATATTTTTCTAAAAAAAAAATCCCCCCAAAAATCCAGTGTGGGCATAGGCCCACACTGCTCCATAAGTGGCTCTGCCACTGACGCTACCCATCTCTGGTACCCAGCTCTAATACCATGTTAAGTTACCAATTCTCCCAAAAGCTTCTGTTAGGAATTGGATCCAACAATCTATATCAAGCTATCTAACACCCTCCCTCACATGCAACTCCATCTTGCACGCAAATTTTCAAAGAGAGAGCCTAACAGAATACGAAGGGGAGAAACAGAATGCAAACAGAGAGACTTAAACCCAAGACCTCTCGCAACTAGAGTTCTCATACTATGTTACACGATCATGAGTAGAACTTATATATTTCATATTACTTTGGTGCCAAGGCGATGTGGGACTTCACTTCACACCCTTTCTCACGCGCAGTGTGCTCATTCGGCAGCACATGCCTGGTGCAGGCCAGAGACACTCACCCACTGCTTTCGCTCCAACTTTGTTATTTATAAGCGTGCCCAAAGCGCAGGGCTTACGTCGGAGGTAGCATAATACCGGTAAGACCGGATCGAATCCACAGAGACCGAAGGAATCCGAGCGTGAAT
>JAXBDA010006809.1:0-19546 GCA_036023075.1 Gaultheria prostrata
TTCTCTTATTTTTAATAAATTAGTACTGGACAATGCCTTTTTAATCAAATGAATACATACACAAAAGATTTATCATATTTCCGACAACTCATCGATTAATTATAGTTATTTTACTTTATCACGACCCCGTGCATAGCACGGGTTTTAATCAGCTTCTCCTCCTCATTATTCTTCGTTCACATGTTCATAACTTCCTGCGTAATGGTCAGTTTCGTTAGAACTGTACGATCGACAAAAAGCATTATAGATGCATGAAAAAAGAGATTTTTGATGACAATCGAATATAATGAGAGTCATTAATCATATCGCATTTGAGAGGATGTGCATGAAATAAGTTTTACAATTGGTATAAAATGAACAGTATAAGAGACAAGATGAAAGCAAAATACTAACAACTTTGGGAATGGAAATCCCATATCTTCCAGATGGAGTTATACCATATCCAGAGAGCATTGAACCAATATATAAGGTCCAAACAATCATTTCCTAATCAATGGGTAAAATTTAAAATTCAAAATTACAAACTTATTAGTAAGTCATGCACGTGATATATATTTGGAAAAATCTTGTGTCAAGGATTCTTTCAAATGTTCTCAATATTTGGAAAAATCATCCCAAATGTTCTCAATTTTGGTGACAATCGAATATAATGAGATTCATAAATCATATAGCAATTGAGAGGATGTGCATGATATGAATTTTAAAATGTGGTATAAAATGAACATTATAAGGGAGAAGATGAAAGCAAAAATTTATTAAAGTAAATGGGTGTGGATAACAATTTTGGTGGTGTAAATATCAATTACCTATAACTTATAAGGGAATTAAAAATTTACTCGTCAAATATTCCTTTTACAGAATATCCTAACTGAATAAATTTGGAATTCAAAATTAACATATTGACTATTTTCTTTCCTTACCTTGAGAGCTTTCCCAAACCATCAAATTCTATTTAAAATTAACCAATTAATTTTTCTGCGATAATCAAATGTGGCCATTGTAACCATTTTTTTGGATGAGCTAACTTCTAGAATATGATACTTTATTTATTCATGGTGGTTATCACAATTGCCTATTCAAATAGAGAAATGTAAGGAAGGAGTTAAAAGATTTTTAAATCTTAAATACTTGATGTTGTGGATAAAATAGATATTGATTTCTGTTTTCTGAAAAAAGAAGACGTTTATTAGCAGTAGACTATAAAAAATAATAAGGCTGAGATTTAGTTAAAGAGTTAAAATTAATGATTTTTTGCTTTGCTGAAAATGAAGATGCTAGAGATCAAATAAAAGCAAGATTTATAGGTTTTGAATTTGAAAAGGAATTATAACATAACTTTGATGTATATTATTATGTCACATGTCTCACTTCAAAACTTGAATCACAACCCAATGAATACTTGCCACTTGTCGCATCCACGTTCCTCCTCACGAAAACCCATCCTGCAATAATATAATAGATGTACTAGTATAAATGTAACCGCATTGGGCAAATTATAGTCTGCCCCAACGTATTACTATTTTCCCATGTTGGCCCTCCAAATATCTTTTTTTAGAATTTCCATCCATGACTATCTAATTGTTCGCGCAACACTTTTGCTTATCATTCGTCAAATTTATTAGTACGAAAAGAATACTTAGTGCTACAGAGACCCAAATTATCACATGTGGCATAACAACATCTCCAACCCGAAGCTTGTATGATCCACGACTGAATATATGAGTCACATCCACTTAGCGGTTTGTATCGTTAGAATGGTTACATGTCTTAGGTTTAAAACCTCCTAAATGGTATACCTCTTGTAGAGTCAATTCACATGAAACTCTATCCTAATTTTAAATGAACCTTCATAAATAGACGATAAAATTGATCCTTAAAAATTGGCGGAGGTCGTAAACTAGTTCGGAAATGTTAGAAATAAACAAATTGAAAACAATTGAAAATCCTCAGGCCATTGAACCGAGATCGAGATGGATGAAGTGGCATTACAAACTACTCCCTTTGTTCAAATTGTTGTTCCAGTTAGGATTTCGATGCAATTTTTAGACAGTTCATATATTTAAATCTATAATTTTTAAAAAAACTTTGTATAATAGAACTATTTTGAAGATTTAAAAAACTATGTATAATAGAATTAACTGAGATCTATATCAAATAAGATCCATATTGCACATAAAATATGTTATACATTGATTGATATGGATAATTTAAAAATTACATCGATACCCAAATATAACCAACAATTTGGGACTGGGGGAGTAGTAAAAATTGTAGTAAAAAATAATTCAAAACATTTGGTTTGAATAGAAATTTCCCCGAACACAGGATAAAATTCCTTTACAACATGACGTCGTTCACTGCTGTATCTTGCTCTCGCCAATACAAGGTTTTGAATACCGTACCGGTTTGGGTTCCGCTTTTTTTTATTGGTACAGTACGATACTGGTACCGGTACCATTTTGGATTTAGTGCTACTACCGTTATTCTATAGTTGTAAATTGATAATTTTGCACTCCCAACCTATACTTTCTATTCTATTTAAAAGTATCATTCTAGAAAATAAAAAAATCTGTCGAAAATTATACTCCTAATTCCATGACTAATCAGAAAGTTATAGACTTGAACAGATTTTCAAATGTTAGCTGTTTTATGAGATCAGCAAACCCATTAACCCATGGGTGTCCCGTAACTAATTTCAATTAAGATAAAGGGTGAGTTGGTCATTTGACATTTTAGGGTTTAATTTTTTTTTTTGATGAAGGGTTTAATGGAGTATATAATTTATGGGAATTGAACTTGACACCCCTTATCACACTTGCGCCCCTTTTTGTTTTTATTAGGTTAAAATTACTGAAATATCATTCCATTTCAATATTTACACCTCAATGGATTATAAAATAGAGAGATATTTTAGTAATTTTACCCTAATAAAAACAAAAATGGGTGTGAAGTTTTTTTTTGAAATGAGGGTGTGAAGTTTAATACCCTAAATTTATACCTCCGTTTGTAGTTTGTACTTTGTTCCAGTTTACCTTCTCGAACGGCTGCTGCAGTGCTGGGGCTCTCTTCTCTCTCTCTCCTCCATGAACCTGATTCAGCCATGGCAGTTGAGGAGGTAAACAACCCCCCCTCTCAGATCCGCCTCTCAAATCTGAACGGTGTATGGTGAAACTATTCCAGTCGGAGAAAAAATCCCTCTCGCACCGATCCGTCTGATCATCGCATCTGATTCTCGGTCCGATCGTACGGTCATCTTCTTCAGAATCGACCTGCAAAATCTCGGGCGATTCTTCCGGTACAATCTTCTCGGCCGGTATTTTCCGGAAGTCCGGTATGCTCCGGTAGCTACTGGTATTTACACCGGAACGGAATTTGAAGCCGAGGTTACCGGTTTTACACAAATCCGGTCCGTACCGGCCGGTACGGTACGGGATTCACAACCTTGCGCCAATATCCCCCCGCTGCCAAACCCTCCACAGACACAGAGATCGACTATCTTTCTGGGCGCCAAAATCGAGCTCCGATCTGAGTGGAAATGGAGGAAAAAGAGAGCGACAAGTTGAAGAAGAAGAATCCATGGGGATTTTGGAGCTGGGCATTCGCTTCGATTATCTTCAGACTATTACTTGCTTACTTCCCCAGAAACCTCAACTTCTCAGCCCGCCCCGAAGTCTCCACTCCCCTCACCAGCTTCCGCCGCCGTACTTCTCTCTCTCTACACACACACACACACACACACACACACATATATATATATATCTCGATATCTGTACGTGTACGAATATATTGCATCCATGTTTATGCAATTGATATGATTTATCTGTTTATTTACGCATTGGTGCAGTGGCTGAAGGTTACTGGTTGAAGCAGTCTTCGATGTCGCCCTATGCTGGTTTGTCTGCTATCTCGAACATCCATTATCACTAGTGTGGTTAATGATACATATTCTGTTCTATTGAGTTTAATTGTGAGGTGCGTGTGTGTTTTCGTAGGCTCAATGTATCATGGATCTCCGCTGTTACTGTCGATTCTCGGTCCTCTTACAGTTACAAGGTACTTGTACATTTCAGTTAACTTTTTAAGGACGTATAAATTGTGTGTATGGCATTTTAAATTGTGTGTACACTTCATTTAAGTGGTTGGTCCGGTGATCAAGGCCTAGAACTTAGGTTTGCTCAGGGCCTGGAAATTAAAGGATGAAAGGGTTTGCTTCTCCTAAGGTCTTAGGTTCAAAACCTCTCAATTGTTTGAATTCTCTGGGACCGGTCTATACAGACCATTGCTCTGGCCGTAATTCGGGACCCTGCTAGTGGACGGTTGGATTGGTCCCCAGATTAATCGAGGTGTACGTAAGTTGGCCTGGACACCTTAGTTATGGAAAAACGTATTTTATATTGGCCATGCAAGATCATTGATGTGTATATTATAAAACACAATGCAAAGTATGATACTTACTCAATGTTTTCTTTAGGGACGGAAATGAAGGGCTGCCAAATAACCTTATGTGCAGGTAAAGTATTAAACCTTTTCCTTGTTTATTTTGTACTTCTCTGGTTTTTTCTGACTTTGTAATTGTACAAATTCCTTTATTGGACAATTTAATTCATTTTCTTTGATAATGGCATCTGTTAATATCCTTGCTGCGTTGGGCTTTTATTTTTTTACCTTATGCTGTTAGTTGTTTGAGTTGTTACTCATGAGATCTCTTTATTCCTGTAATCCAATAGAGGTCAAGACGAGCATAAACACTTATATTGTGGCTGTTATGTATATAACTTCCACACAACTTCTAATTTGCCAGCGGTTATGCCTTTTCTGTTTAGCCTGTAAAATCCTTTGTTATTTGGGTCGATTTTGATAATGTTTTTCTTACACAAGTTGCAACATAGAGATAGGGTTTGGTCTATGTAATTGATGCATCGAGAGTAACTTTTATGGATGGTTTCACTCCTACAAAAAGTAGTAGTTTATCATATTGTATAGATTCTAGAGGCTAAAGCTTTATTTCATCAAATTCTTTGTAGATTAAGGATATAGAGGCAAGAGAGCAGTTAAAACGTACGCGCTTTTGCGTTTTTTCGAAGCTCCGCCGTTGGATGATGGTTTGGTTGATTTGTACTAGTAAACAATGTAGAGGAACTTGAAGTTCAAATCTTAAATCCCGTAACATTTATTTATGCTTTCAATAAGAGGCTTATGTTTTTCTTCCCTTTTGATAATTCTTTTGCCACCGTTTTGTTACGCTGTTAATATCAACACATTCTTGGATACAGTTTGGTTTTTGTGGTTGCAGATTTTGTCACTGCAATGCTTATTCGTTCAACTGGCCTGAATCTTCAAATGGCTTATAATCGAAACTTGAAATCACTAGGCCTTGTGAGACTGTTGGAGAATTCAGGTAACAGTAAAATAGTTAAGTGATTGCATAATGTAGACAATTGTTGTTCGATCGCATTGTTTTTCTCTCCCCTAAGAAGCTGATGAATCCACTGTTTCATAATATTTGCAGAGATTATTTCATCAGGGGATATTGCTGCTCTTGTGTACTTGTGGAATCCTTTTACCATTATCTCTTGTGTGGGTTTATCTACATCTCCAATTGAAAATCTGTTCATCATGCTGTCGCTTTATGGAGCCTGTACACGTAAGAAGTTTTTATTCTTTGGCTAGTACATTAAGTGATTTAATGTTTATATAAGTCTTCTGAAATGACCTCAGTTAACTTTTCCGTTTCTAGTTGAAGTTGTCAACTCTCTAGACCTTCTTTAAGTAAGAATACAAGAATAACATAGTGTGTACCTTAGTCACACAATTGGTGGAAACTGGTCAACGTATTCACCCTGAGATCGTGAACTGATGGGCTTCAGCCTAATTCGATAAAAATTTGCGATTTGTGTTGCTTTGGTTTGCGAACTGCTGTATCGAACTCACGAGTATCAGATATCGGAGGGTGAAGTGTCTGAGTCTTTGCATTGCATAGTCTTTGCACAGAGCGCAACACATGTCAAAATCAAGTGGCAGGTTTCCCTTTTATGTACATGTAACCCAAGTGCAAAGGAGTAGAACACGTGGACAATTGCCAGTGCAACTGTATGAAATTAAAGTAATTTGATAGCTGATTAAACAATGAAACTTCCCTAAATTTATGATAATTTGACGACTGGTTCTATTATTATTTTGCATGAAATTTATATTTCAAAAATAGGCTACGTAGTTTCACACCAAATAATTATACAAATTCTCACATCGAAGGTCTATGATTATATAGGTGCACTATGAGAAGTATCTACTATTTTGTGAACTAATTACGTTCCAAGATAACTTTTATCAATTCTAGATCGTGTTTCTGAGTTGGCTTTTGTTTTCGTATCTCTATTGTGCGTAATCTTTTTTATTGACAACTTGTGAATGATTCGAAAAATATGAAGGAAATATGAAAATTAACATATATAGTGAAGATGCTTTGAGACACTCTTAGTTCTATTTTTAGTATCGATGCATTCACGCTGCCGCTCCCGCACTCGCACACGCTCACGTTTTATGTGACTTAGGTTTTAACATGCGCAAATTACCTTTTATTTTTCTGTCTTCTTTCCACACTAACCATGGTACTTGATTGATCACTGATATTCTGTTGTTGGTGGGGAGGGCTAATTTCATTGCGTGATAATTGTCTATTTGCAAATAGTTTGTATTATGCCAATTAGTATTTTTTCTGTTGGATTTCAGGACGAGTTCCATTGGCAGCTTTTGGATGGGTTGTAGCAACACATTTGTCTCTGTATCCTGCTATTCTTATTGTACCGGTATGCATTCCCTTGTTCTGGTGCTTGACCAATGCAACTTCATTTTCACACACAATGTAGCGTGGTAATCCCTTTCATCTATTTTTAAGCGTCCAATTTCGTAAAATTGTAACTTCCCTTATTGCCCTTTATGACGACATCAATTAAACCTTTTATGGGATTCTTTGGACTCTGCTGAGGGCAAATTGGGGATTTGCACCATCTTTTACCCATTAATTTTTCAAAATGTACACTTATTAAGGGACAGCCCTAAATGGAATGCTGGACCGTGAAAACGTGACACAGGGAGTCTGACTTGTAGAAAAACTCCTCTTAATGCTTTCCCAGTTCATTTTCATCAACCTCTTATGTGGTAAATCGGGTTCGTTCTTCATCCAGGTGATTCTTTTGGTAGGTTATGGTCCTGATGCTCCCCCAAGGAAATTGTTCCTGCAAAAATTCAGGGAGGGTTCCTCAATTGATAGCTCCAGTCAACGCAAGGAACGGACAAGTCAGCAAAAGGGATTGTCGAATCAACCAGTGCAACCAATGTTATTCTCATGGAAACCAGTTGTATTTTTCGGTTTGTGGTCAAGTATGTGGGCATTCTATGTGTTAGTTCTGTGCGCCATTTCCGTTAAACAGTATGGTGGTCTTCAGGAGATGTTTAAGAGGTACCAATCTGAAATCAAGCATATCCTTTTTTGTAACCTAATAACTTCCAGTTTAGCTATTGGGATCTTGTCCAAGCATTCATGATGTGAATTTATCCTGTCAATGTACAAAAAATCACATTAATACAGATAATCGCTTTTGTTTGAATTAACATTGTACATTGTTTTTAAAATCTTATGATATAGGATACGTATCCTATGATTCATATCGTCTCCTTAGGAAAATGATATGTATCCCATCCCATATCCTTTTTGCATAGAAATCTTATGATACGATGGCGTATCCTGATTCAGTACGTATCCTACGATTTCTTAATAGAAGAAATTCAAACATTATTGTAGAAGTGGAACCTCAAACGCATTAATCTAAGTCGTTTGAGCGACATTCAAGCCATTTGAAAGATGTCCAACCTCAATGTGGAGCTTGAATACAAGAAAAACTATACTTCGATCGTGTTCTGGGAGAATGTTATTAGGGATTTTCTTTTCTGTCCTTGACTAAGGTAGCAGGAAACCTCAATCTGATAAATCCCAGTTGAGAGGCTTGAAATTTTGCAACTTCAAAACTTAGTTTGTTGGTGATATTAGGTATAAATATTTGTTAATTGTATATTAATTATGGTTAACGTATCGTAAACATATCCCGATACGATTTATAAAACAAGAAAAACGATACACGATACGTATCCCGATTTCAAAACCTTGACATTGTACTTGGTTGCAGGCTTGAAATTTTGCAACTTCAAAACTTAGTTTGTTGGTGATATTAGGTATAAATATTTGTTAATTGTATATTAATTATGGTTAACGTATCGTAAACATATCCCGATACGATTTATAAAACAAGAAAAACGATACACGATACGTATCCCGATTTCAAAACCTTGACATTGTACTTGGTTGCTGAATAGCAAAGAACTTAGGAACTGCTTTGCCATGGTAAGTTTTGTACTTCACATCTCCCACCTGGTAGCACTATCAAAGATTTTCATCTGTAAGTAAAAAATTGTACATGTGCTTGAAGAGACTTTGTGGATCCGATATGAAAAATGAAAAATGACAATCCTTAGTAAGGTGCCTTTTTGCAAATAGCCACTAATTCCTCAGTCCGCTAAACTTTCATGGAGAGTATCTCTAAGTCTGTATTAATCCAACAATGGATGTTTCTACACTGTGTTCACCTTGCTTTCTGCAATGCATGACATGCCTTCTTTACGAGTTAGTCACCCACTCTCTTTGTAATTTATGTTAATCCGCTAACACAAACAGTTGGAATGAAAAAACTCATATATTGGCACTTTTGTGTGAGCTTCTTGCAGATTACGTATCCACAGAGGAGAAAATACTTTGCTTTTACTTGGGATAATTTGCTTCTAACATACTTGGGAAAAATACATATTCATTGTTCATATGTTTGTGGATGAATTGTGCAGAACTTATGGGTTTATTCTCACGGTGGAAGACTTGGCTCCTAATATAGGCGTCTTGTGGTGAGTTCTAATTCATCTGCAGGTTGTTGTTTATGAAATAGTTTTTCTTTTCCTAGTGTAAAGGCTTTTCACTTATATGATTTCTTTGCCTACTTGAATGTAGGTACTTCTTCGCCGAAGTTTTTGACTTCTTCAGAAATTTCTTTCTGATAGTTTTCCATGTAAATATTCTATTCATGCTATTGCCATTAGCCATACGGCTAAACCACCGTCCTTGCTTTCTGGCTTTCGTGTACATTGCCATCGCTTCCATGCTTAAATCTTACCCTTCAGTAAGTTCCTATCTTTTCCTTTATAGTTGTATTTTCACCATGACTGGAGTTCGTGTGACTCACCCGATATTAATCATTAGTCTGTTGTGCTCCATTACAAAAGATGCTTTGATAACTGTAACTATGTTGCCTTCTCCTAACAAATAAGGTATATAAATTTTTTTGTAAAGAAACAAATGAGATATTTAGCAACAGTAAACTATAGGACTGTAGTTTTTATTAGTGCTTGAGAAAGACCTCTACAACACACGTGGGTGAGCCATTTTCTTTCCAATTGGTATGGAAGTTAGCTACACATCTAATTTTTTAGGGATATCACTGATAGAGGACATTGTTTGTGCGTATTGTCCAGCTGGTTGTACATTACAGTCGCGAGTGCCTGTTTCTTTCCTTCTGTACTGGTTCTTGTTTGCATTCTACCGCATGTAATTTTGGTGTTTCGCAGATTCCTTTTTAGATCAGCATGTAGTTTATGTGCTATTAAGGTGGGATATGGTTGAATGGGTTTAAATGGAGTTATTGAGCTTGACAAAAATTAAGGTTTAAATGGAGTTATTGAGCTCGACAAAAAGTAGTGCAAAACGGGGTCAGTTTATGCAAACATAGTTCTTTTTTTCCCCCCGGAAAACATAGTGTTGACAAGGCTTCACTTAGTCGGGTTGAATTACTTATGGGAAATGGCAAATCTAAGGGGTTCCCTTCATGTCGGGGGGTTGGATTTTCCCCTATTATAAGCCTAGTCAGACCAAAACAGACTTGAATACACAAAGAGAGATTCATACTCTTTGCGCTTATTGTTTTGGAATCGTTCTTGTTTGCCAATTCCTTGGCGGTTTGCCCTTGAGATGCATAGTACATACAATGCACTCTTTTGTTGACTCGCTTAGAAATCTTGAAGCATTCTTGACTGCTTAATCATCTTGCAGCTGCTAGCCAGCTTGTACAATACAACTGGAAGTTTCCAAATAATCTATCATGATTTATCTTGAAGTTAAAGCATTTCAGGAATCTTAAGGACGAGCAATAAAAACTTCATTTGTCGAATAACGTCGGTGTTTTAATTCTGTTTGTTTTGCTTATATTTTTTTTACTTGTTCGAAATGAATCAGGTTGGAGATTTGGCTCTGTACATGGGTTTGTTGAGCTTGTTTATCAATGAACTAGCAGGCAAGTTAGTGGGAACATTTTTTTTTTTTCTATATGGTATTTCACAGGGATCAACATCTTAGGATATCTATCCACATTGCCACGCAGATATGCAATTATCTTTCTTCCTTTTCTGCGGATATGTGGGAGTTTCTCTCCTTAGCCCTGTGATGCACAACCTATGGATATGGAGGGTATGTTTCTGTCTGCAATTCAAGTGCAGTGGCACCCCAAGTAGAAGTACATTGTTTGGATCTTTGACTTACTGAATGAGATTTACAGGGTACTGGCAACGCAAACTTCTACTTCGCCACTGCTATGGCTTATGCTTGCTTACAGGTCTGTATTATTTTGTGTATTAATCTGTTCTGGAGTATCAAAAAAATAAAAATAAAATTGTTCTGCTCCAAGCTTGGCATGCTATTAATTGACTGAGGCTAAGTTGAAAAATGAATTATGTAACTGATGTTTTTCATTACTGACCAATGGCCTGGAATAATTTAAAATAAGCGCATATGCAAAATATAGAGATTTACGGCCGTCAGCAAAAAGGGTTTCGCCCCTCTCGTTGTTCTTTCAAATTCCTTATAAAAATAGAGTGTGCCCTATTTGGTTAGTGGAGCAAACAAGAAGAAGAAAGGTTGCCTCTTCTCTTTTGCTACTTGGAGTGTTATAGCAATGATGCTCAGAAACTTATGAATAAGTTGGGATCTCTCTTCTCTCTCTCTCTCTCTCTCAGTATGCTTCTGTTTTTCCCTGCAGATTATTTTGGTGGTGGAGAGTGTGGGTGCCATGCTAAACCATGACAGGAAGTTACGAAAGCTATCTGCCACGATTGCTTGAGATTGTGGATCCGCAAGAATATTTCTTTGCAGCAGACGAGAGCTATTTGCCAAGGAATTATTTTACCACTACACGTCTTGTTCTGAAAAGACGATGTGTTACAACAGAAAAATTGTCGATAGCATCCATCAAAATATGGTTCTTGGAATTCTAGTCTCTTCTCATATTTTTTTTTTTGGGTAGAAAAATACTGGTCTAATGGGCAGACAGTTTTCGTGGTTTTGCTGTTTCGCACTTTTCACTAGCCCGGTAACTAATCCAATATATTTGCAGAAAAAGAAGGCGGCTGTTTGCTTTTAGAATCTGGCTCGTGTTTCACCTGCTTTTGAAATTTCTTGCAGTGTGTACGTTGAATAGAGGTAAATGACAGTGATCGGTATGTTTGGTCATTTTTTGTTTTTTGAATACACAAGAAAAAAAAAAAAAAAGGAAACAAGTGGGGCTTTCGAGGCTTATTTATGGAATCAGCGAGATTTCGAATAATTCTCATGGTTCATGTGTTTTCCACAATAAAATTCATGCTTTGCATGAGAATCGTGAAGTGCATGATTGGGCAAACATTTTCCACGGTTAACTTTTTCCAGTGTATGGTACAAATGAATAAAAGTCAACGCAAAACGGGTTTTTTTTTTTTTTGTGTGTGGAAATTTAAGGTACAACAGAATAAAAGAAAAAATTATCCTGATCGGACATCGATAGGTATCAAAAAATTAAAAATATGAGTTTTTTTTTTATATCTATCGATGTCCAATCAAGATAATTTTTTTACTGGATGCTCTTCTTAATGAGCCTTACAACACCTATGATTCAGATCAATGGGTTACCGAGTGCAAAAAATTGTATTGTACTTTTCTTGAAGATTTTTTCAAGCTACAGAGTCCTGAATGAAAATCAAACGAATTAGGTCATTTATGTAAAAATATTCAATGGGCTTGATTTTTTCCAAGACCATTTGAATAATTATTTTAAAATTATTTAACGGTTTGGATCGTTTGTGTGGGATCTGAAAGTACCACTTTGATTGCCCACAAAACGGCCCCGTTTGGCTTGCACGGCACCATGCTGTGCATTCCATGCAAGTCCCCAGCATACCATTAAAGAGGCAACCAAAGAACGTTCTAGGCAAGAACCCTTATGTTTGCAGACGTCAAAGGGATTCACTCAAAAAGTCCAAAACCTTATGAGAGAAATAACCGCAAAATCCTTCGCAATGGTACTCTTTGCCCAAACAAAATTTCCTAGCACCCCATGACATAAACCAACAGGGAAACAAATCTGTAGGAAGTCCAAAATGGATCCAAACGAAATCCAAAATCAGCTGCCAACTTCTCTGGTCCGAACCAGAATCACACGAGATTCGGACCAGAGATACTGCGAGCATAATCAACTTCGCAAGCCTTTTTGAAGAACCAGCCCCGACGAGCACTAGTGCGAGCATAATTCTTGTCCTAAACTCGCTGGTCAGGACTAGAATCGGACCAGCACTAGACTAGAGATGCTGCGACCAAATTTAATGCACTGGAGACCCAAAATCGAGCCAATTTTTAACATCACCTTTCGAAAATCAATAAGCTGCGTAAACATTTGACATCCCCGATGCCCATTCTCTCCCCACATTCAAGCAAACTCTTCTCCCACGGCTGTTTTTTTTTTTTTTTTTCTAATAATTATTTTATTTATAGTTATTAGAGGGGAAGATTTTTGTCGATTTTACCCTTCCTTATCCCCTTCACCAACACAACAAAACAACTAAAAATCACAAAAATGGCAGATCTGCAGATTAACCAAAAAAAACCTAAACCGTACCCAGATCGAGTTTTGTCTGTTGACCGTCACTCCTGAACCGTAACCGTACCCAGATCGCCGGGTTTCCAAGCATCGGACATCGCTCCTGAAAGTCGTCGGAAAACGCAGGATAGAAGAGGTAGATCCGGGTGAGAGATCTCTGTAAGAGAGAGAGAGAGAGAGTAGGCCGGGAGAGAGGGAGAGGCTGGGAGAGAGAAAGCGGTTTATTTTTTGACATGGGAGAATTTTCGTTGCTCCTGGAATGAAATTATGGAATCATCCAGAGCGCCAGTCGATCAAAACAATGGGGCAGTCAATGGAAAATTATCCTGTGTGCACCAGTGCACTTGGCTCCCTTCAGTGGTAAAATTATCCTGTGTGTATTAGTTGGGCAAAAGCTTTTTTTTTTTTAACTAAATACATTAAAATAATGAAAACAACCATTAAAATGTAAATATTAAAAAAAAACATTTTTTAAAATAAATTTATGACAAAAAAATAAATTTTCTATCAAATAAATTAATATAGCTTCAAATTGTCCAAAATTAATTAATTAGATTAAGTTTTGCAATTATATGAATAATTTGATACATAATTAAGTTTAACACTGCACAAGGGCAAAAGAGTCATTTGACAGCTTTTTCAATCATCAACCCCTCTTATTTATAAAACATCCAAATCAAGTTAAAAGTTATACCATGTTTAATCTTTCATCCAAACCATCTATTTTTTTTATCCCCCTCCATAAACATCACATCAATGAGGGCCAACCCTCAAAAAATACTACCCCCTCTTACATTATCCCCCCTCCATAACTTATCCCCTGAAAATAATACTCCATCCAATCGGGGCCTTAGTCTCTTCTTGCTCCTATTTTCTTTGTTTCTCTATTTATGTTATTTTTGCCTCTTTTTGTTTTCCTCCCAATCCAGAATATTATAAAAATCACATTGGTTAATTATTTTTGTTAGAAATTTTGCGTTTGACAAACACAACATTAATGTACAAGTGATACATTCTTACATTTGATTAAGAAAATTATCCCAATGGTGGAAAATTGAAAAAAAAAAAAAAAAAATCAAGCAAGCTAATATGATTTATTTTATTTTTTCACTCAAATCTTAGTTAAAATATGGAGTAAACTTTTTTATTTTTATTTTTAATGAAAAAACCCTAACAATCACATCTTTTTACGTTTATCTAAGTTGAAGTTGAGAAAACTTACCTTCGTCACAAGAGATATTAAGTGGATTGGCTATGACCACAATTGAAAATGAGGCGCGGTGCCATTAAGAGGATGTTTGTGTTTTTTATTTATTCAACTTTTCATGTTTTTTGAGACTGTTCATTCTTCTCACATATATCAACTAAAAAGTCTAAAAAACCAAAAGTTAGTGGATGGGCCCTGAGAGTTCTAGGATAAGTAAAATATCATAACTCAATTGAAAAATTTGAGCCATAAAATGAAAGGAAAAGTTGGTTTCTTTGAATTGGATCGTGCTAATTGTAACACTCTATAACCGGGGATTACCTTTTGCTATAATTCAAGCTAAAAACAAAATGTAATCTTGAACCTTTTTTTTTTTGATCTTTTTATTTTAGTTTGTATGACTTAGGAGTAAGTGGGCAACCAAGCCTGGGTCGGATTTGGGAAACTCAAATATCTGAGCCGACACTGAATGGGTTGCCCTTGATATATAAAACCAATGGATGATGAGAAATTTCGAAATTTCAAATGGGAAGAAAAACGTGCTATGGAGTGACTCAGGTCTGGGGCAAAGTTCCATATGGCTTGACTAGCCATTCAAAGGCGGATCTATGAAGGGGCTGATCTGGGTTGTAGCCCAGGTGGGATTGAAAAAAGAGGGAAAAAAATATATTTGTTATATAAAATTATTGTTCCGTAAATTTAAGCCCACCTCATTTTTTTGTTTATAGCCCAATTCATTATAAATGAATACCGACCCAAAACAAGATAAATACTTATTCAAAAAATAGTTTTTACCTCTAGGTACAGAAAATTACTCTTTAATTCCCATTAAGGTAACACTCAATTTTTAATTACCTCTAGGTACAACTCATTAATATGATTACCCTCCTACCCTTCAAACACAAATTTACTCTTTACTCCACCTCCCACTCCCCACCTTCATCCACCATACACTTCCGGCCGGCGAACTTTCCGGCGGCCTCCTGCGAATTTTAAAATCTTCCGGCTGGCGACTTTTTCCGGCCGACAAAATTCATTGCGAATTTGTAATTTTTTTTTTATTAAAACTCACTTTTGTATTTTTTTTTCCCAAAAAAACATTTACATCAAGCATAAAAACAATCTATCCTAAAAATTCATTGTGAATTTTTTTGACCGGCTAAATTTACTGCGAACTTGTATAAAAGCACGGTGATTTTCCATAAAAACATAAACCCCTATGGATTTGTATAAATTTTTATGCGAATTTGTGTAAAGGAGAACAAAAACATGGCCGACGAACTTTCCGACCACTTTTCCGGTAGCCTCCTGCGAATTTTAAAAAAATTCCGACCAGCGACTTTTTCCGGCCGGCAAAATATACTGCAAATTTGTATTTTTTCTATTAAAACTCCGTTTTTTGCATGTTCCCCCCCAAAAAACGTGTACATAAAAAAAACAAAGAATCTATCCTAAAAATTCACTGCGAATATGGTATTAAAACATGCGAATTTTGTATCTTAGCCCAACTGATCAAAGAAAAAACATTCAAAGGGTAGAAAATACATCTCCCGAAAAAGACAACACAAAAAGCTACTTTTTTACTTTCTAATAGCACACTGCAAATTTGTTAAAAAAAAACTGCGAATTTAAAAAAAATACATCTCCAAACTTCATGAGACAGAAGAATTACGCATTTCCTCGGATTTGGAAAAGCAAGAACGTTCAAGCTTTACCGAAATGAATCAGACACGGCTTTCATGACAAATTAGATCTATCTCTTACAAGAAGAAAGCCACAGCAGGAGGAGAGATTTCGAAGAAGAGCTAGATAAATCCATGAAATACCTACTTGAGATTTTTCATATTGCAGAGATGCGTAAATAATCTGGAACAAAGAGCATGGCCGACGAACAAAAACAAAAATATGGCCGACGAACACTGCGAATTTGTATAAAGGAGGACAAAAACATGTCCGACGAAAGCCGCGATCGTTTCTTCCTCGCCTCCATTCTCTCTCTCTCTCTCTCTCTCTCTCTCTCTCTCTATATATATATATATATATATATACCTACAATACATATTCGGACATTCGGAGTAGCTAGGTAAAAAGACAGTTGGTTTTCGAGATTAATTAAGAGGGGAAGAGGGTGGGTGAGATGCAGATGAAAAAACACTTTAAAATCTGAAGAGAGAGAAACGGTACACTGATGTTGCCTTGGAGATAGTGATGCAGATGAAAAAGCAATTTGAAATCTGAAGAGAGAGAAACGGTACAGTAGATACATTTGATACACTTTTGACTTTACAATCAATAGCCTTGGAGAGAGTAAAGCTACTGCTAACTCTTTCCAACTCTAGACACGCGCGCACTGATGTTGCCTTGGAGATAGTGACAACACACATCTGATGTTGTCTAAGGATGGGCCACTTTCTATCGTTTTTATCTATAGGCCGGACAATATAGGCGAGGGAGAGACGCACATTAAAGCGCTCAAAAGTTTATTTTGGGTAGAAAATTAGCTGGATACCTTATTGGTACTTTTCAGAATTGGACTGGAGCGGGAGGGAAGACGCGCCCACTTTCTAGATCGGCCAGTAAATCGTCCCTCAAAAAATTACTCACAAATCAATCTCTTTTGAACAATTCAACATGTCGAAGTCGGCAAAGTTCTTTTTGCTTATGTCTATAGGAAAAGTTTATGTTGTTAAATGCAGAGCACTGGTTGGTATGCTTAGATTTGTACTTACGTCGTTAAATGTAGAGCATTGACTGGTATGCTTAAATTGGTTTAAAATATGGGTTCTTACAATCTTACTCTTTTACGGTTAAAATATAGTGGAACAACAACAAAAAATGGGAAGAAAAACTCTTTCGGGGATTCAATGATATCGACCCAGATTCGATAATAGATGAATTCTACTCTCTAAAACATCATAAAGTCCAACTTCAATATTGTACGAATTTTATACTTTTCTTTGTACTTTTCGTTTGTGTATTTTTGAACATTTACATATTTATATACAAATTTGGGTTAGCCCAGGGTAGATTAGTGTCCCGAATCCGTCCTTGTCACCATTATTTTTATATTTTATAACTTACGTCTCCGAGTCAGTCCTCTCTTTCACTATCGCTCTCCCCTTTCGTTTTCTTTCCTTAATTAGCTTTCGAGTCACCTTGATTTACTAGATACTAGCATCAAACCCGTGCTACTCACGGGGCGAATCCAAGTATACATGCTTAATCGAAATTCAAACATGTAGGCACTTTGAGAGGTTTTCATCAAGTTCAAGATGAGAAAAAAAATTACATAAAATAATATGCTACCAACATATGTAGTACAAAGATAGTTAGCAAAGTTTTTCAAATAAAGCATCACCCACCAAGATCAACATCCCTATCCAGTCCATACTCAACATCAAAACCATGGTGAGAATCTAGGGAGGCGGGGTGCCTGCTTGGCAGGCATTGCACCGCACCTGCTTGGCAGGTCAAAAGACTAAAAAACGTTGCCGTTTTGGCATGTTTCCCAAGGCTTCACGAAATGTAGTCCTGTGGGACTCATTTCCAGGTCTCATACAAACGATCAAAACCGTTAAATAATTTTAAAATAATTATTCTAGTGGTTTTGGAGAAAAATAGACTCATCAGATATTTTTACGTAATTGATCTAATCCGTTCAATTTCCATTCAGAATTCAGGGCCCTATAATATGAAAGAATCTTCAAGAAAATTTAAACAATTGTGTGCTTTGTAACCCATTAATATGAACCGTAGGTGTTATAGAGCTCGTTGAGAAGAACATTCACTAAAAAAATTATTCTGATCAAACATCAATAGGTATCAAAAGAATTCATATTTTTAGTATTTTCATACCTATCGATGTCCAATCAAGATATTTTTTTTACTACATGTTCTTCACAAAGAGTCCTACGATACCACGGTTCAGATCAATTGGTTACCAAGCGCATAATTGTTTAAATTTTCTTGAAGATTCTTTCGTATTATAGGGCTCTGAATTCTGAATGAAAATCAAAAGAATTAGATCAATTACGTAAAAATACCTGATGAGTCTGATTTTCTCCAAGACCATTTGAATATTTATTTTTCAAAATTATTTAACGGCTTGGATCGTTTTTATGAGATCCGAAAATGGGTCCCAAGCGATTACATTTCGTGAAGCCTTGGGAAACATGCCAAAACGACAACATTTTCTAGTCTTTTGACCTGCCAAGCAGGTGCTGTGCAATGCCTGCCAAGCAGGCACCCCGCCTCCAGAATCTAGTGTAGATCCTCCTACTTTAGGAAAGAAAACTCTAGACATAGGGCGTACAAAGTCTTCCATCAACTTGTCAAGCATGGTTTCAATGCCAAAGTCATCAAGAACGGCACCATGCTTCTTCTTTTTTAACTTACCCAATAAAAATGTAGTAGCTTTCATGTTGGTGAGTCATTTTTCATAGGATGATAGGGCAATTCTATAGATACTTGATCAAGTATCTATTAAAATCATGCCAAATTATTGTACGCTCCCTACCCTGAACTTGAGCATGCACGCCTATAGCTTTGACAATATTATTAATACTTAAAAAAATATCAGATGACAAAGAAGAGTAGATTAAATTAAGTATAGGGTTGTGGATATTAGTACCTTCGGGAATAAGCTTTTTGTTACGTAGGACCCCTAATCTAACCCGGCGTGCTTATTTGGACGTTTCAGTATCCGTGTGACATATAAGATAATGGCCGCTTTCGGTTGTGTGGGGCAATATTAGAATTTTCTCATTATTCATCCTGTTAGCGGGACACAAAAAAATGTGTATAAAAATATCGCCGTCGATGACACTTACCCTCACAAAAAAGCGAAGAAGAATAGAATCAGAAGCAGTGCTGTCGGCGTTGACGTTAAAACCAACTAACCTGAAATTCTTGGAAGCAGCGGCGTCCGCATCAATGGTAGAATAACCGTGCAAATTAAGTAATAGATGTAGAAGAATAATTAAAAACTCACTAATATAGATAGATGCATGGTAAGATACGTAATTCTACTTCCCATTTCTAATATAGATAGATGCATGGTAAAATCTAAGCAAAACTTTTCTATTTCTGTTTTTTTTTTTTCTATTTGGCATGTGATAGTGTATCATTTAAGATCATTCCATTCTGGGTTATTTGACCTGTAAATCCTTCCGTGATCAAGGAAATGTAATTCGGTAAAAAAAAAAAAGATTGAAGAAATGTAAAAAAAATTTAGTATGAATACATGCGATAGGATTAAGGAAATGTAAATTGCTTTTGGTTTTTTTTTTTTCCCACGAATTGCTTTTGGTTTTTTTTTTTCCCCTCCAATTTTTTTTTGGTT
>JAXBDA010006810.1:0-19541 GCA_036023075.1 Gaultheria prostrata
CACTCCCTTTTTGTCTTTATTCAACCTGAAATTACCAAATTGCCCTTCATATGAAAAAGGTGACTCTTGAAGTAAGGGTAATTTGGTAATTTCAAGTTGAATAAAGACAAAAAGGGAGTGTGTGGGGGATAAAAGGGGGGTGTGGAAATCATTTCCCTAATATAAATTTAGTTTAAATTTTTCTCATCTCTATTCCTTTTTAAGTGTGTTGCTTGATAAATTCCACTTTGATACATCCTAGTTACACCTTTCACATTAATATTTTTACCTCTATTTTATACATTTCACATCAACTTTTACGTACCTCCACCTTCCAAAATTATTTTTCGCTATACCCATTAACTCTTTACCCACAAATTTTTCAAAAGTTCAAAAGAGCAAAATAATAATTGTATAAACTTTTATCCATAAATTTTTCAAAATATATACTTATTAAAGGACAGTCTAAAATTGACTAGTCGATTATAAAAAAAGGGACGGATGGAGTAATTTGATAAATTTAGATTATTCCAACTCTTTCAAAATTAAAAATTTACACTAAAAATTTATCTTAATTGTCCAATAGTGTTGTAGTAAATATTTAGTTAACTTGAACTACATAACCATTAATTAAAAACTCGTAACCGGTAATAGAAGATGAAAGAGATTAAGAAAAAGAGTCTACCAATGGTGGAGATTAAACCAATGAGATCCAATGGTTCAGAAAAGAGGGAGCTCTAATGATCCCATACCACCCAGGAGCATCACAGCCATTCAATATTGTCGCATTCATCAACCTGATCTGTGCGCCCAAAACGCTGACTGCCAGCAAAACCCAACTAGCATTTTCTAACCCCAAACACACCTCCCAATTCAATAAATTTTCCAACCCCCGCCCCAACATTGTCCAGCCTGTCCCACCCCCCACTTCCCACTTCTTTCCATTTCTTCAGCATATCTCTCTCTCTCTCTCTCTCTCTCTCTCTCCCTCATCGAAAGATTCGCAACTTGCCCATTCCCCCAGTTGGTAAAGTGGCATGATTGGACCCGGTGGTCCGGTTGTGATTTTGATCGTCCATTCTTATTTTTGACAGTCCGAATCTTAATTAAATTATTCGTGTGAATAGTTCATTTAAAATGCGCAAACAGTTTATTTAACATTCGGACCATTCAAATCAATTATAATGACCGAGATTTACTCATTACACCCGATAGTTACTACGGCCCCCCGCTCCCATGTTGAATTTCCACGAAGGTAAACTAACCCAAATCTTAAGGTTATTGAAAGTTATGTCCGATTGCTACTCATAGAGTCTCAGAATTAATCGATATGCATATAAACTGGTCCCAACATCTGATTATCAAAAAAAATAAAACTTGCACATTCGCCCTTATGCCCATTACCATTCGACTATGACTCTATTTTTGAAGAGCGCGTATCTAAGGGTATTTTTTCAAATTACCTTGTCAAGACGAAGTATTAATCCGAATATAACCCGAACATAATAAAAATTATGAGAAAACTTTCAAAAAGACTTGATGAAATAGACCTAAAAAATTTGGCCAACGGCTAACTCGCAAGTCATTAATTTTTTTTTTTTTATGTTCTCTCTTCGTAAAAGCTTTGTCTCCGCTCTTTCTGATAAAACAAAATACAAAATGTTTTTGGAAAAATGTGAAAATGGATAAGAAAAATGATAAACGGAAAAGATAATCATAATAATTATTGAGTGGATAGATAGTATTATTAGTGCTTCAAGGTTAAAGAAAGTGCACAGTACAAAAAATAAATTGAAAAAAATGCCCTCTCGAGTTTCCAAAAATTTTCAGTCACGGTGCTAAAAATCACTTATAATATTTGTGCTTATCTAAATTTGCGACTTATTAATTCGTCTAAACAAGAAAAATTAGAAAAGTTCGGTTAGGGGGTTTAGTTTTAGTTTAGTTTTGTTGACATCATCATTTTCCTCATTTCTCTTTCTATCTCTCTCCACTCATTACACATTTTCACATCATCAAAACTAAACTAAACTACCAAACGAACGAACACAGTCAAAATATTTTTACAGAAACCCAATTTTGCAACAAATATCTGGTGACCACCACGTCGCCTGTAGGAGCGTGTAAAAGTAAATTTTCCCCATAATCAATGCTATTAAAAGACGCGTTTGGTGTGTACCGTTTGTCTCTCTCGCTCTCTCTCTCTCTCTCTCTCTCCTCTTACCAGCAACCAGCTGGTAAAGCTTGGCTGGCCACATTCCAAGCAGCTTCATTACCATACTACACATCCGCATCACATGAGAGACGCTCTATATAAATACCCACCACCACACCTCAATTTCAAACCACAGAACAAACCCGGCCCACACCCCTAATCACAAGACTCACTGAGTCAATCCAAATTCATTTTCTCATCACAAAGACTCACTGAGAAAATGGCATCTTTCTTTCCACAACTCCTGCTCCTAATCTCTCTATTCCAATTCTCACTCGCCACCAGAAGACTCACCGAGTTATTCATACCAAACCCCAGTGACCTTATTCAATACCACGATGGCTCTCTCATTTTCGGCGAAACCTCAATCAATATCATCTGGTACGGCCAATTCACACCTGCCCAACGAGCCATTGTCTCCGATTTCGTCACCTCCCTCTCTTCTCCTCCGCCTCAGACCCCCCAGCCATCGGTCGCCGCGTGGTGGCAAACAACCGATAAATATTATACCATGGCCAAATCCAAGAAAGTAGTCTCCTTCCAATTGGGTAACCAAATACTCGACGAGAACTGCACGCTCGGAAAATCCCTCACGCAAAAACAGATCAAGCAGTTAGCAGCCAAGGGTGGTCAGATGTACGCCATCAATGTTGTCCTGACCGCCGCCGACGTCCTCGTCGAGGGATTCTGTATGACGTGTGGGAACCACGGGTCTTTAAAGGCTAGTGCCTTGGTAAATGGCAAGCGCCACAAGTATACCTACATCTGGGTGGGTAACTCGGCGACTCAGTGTCCAGGCCAATGCGCGTGGCCATTCTTCCAACCCGAATTCGGCCCACAGACCCCACCCTTGATCGCACCTAATAACGACGTGGGTATGGATGGGATGGTGATCAATTTGGCTAGCCTTCTGGCTGGGACTTGCACGAATCCATTCGGAAATGGTTTCTACCAGGGATCCGCCAAGGCACCACTTGAAGCTGCCTCGGCTTGTCCCGGGATTTACGGCAACGGGGCATTCCCTGGCTACCCGGGGACCCTATCGGTGGACCCTACGACCGGTGCTAGCTACAATTGCCATGGTGATAACGGGAGAAAGTATTTGGTACCGGCTCTGTTTGATCCGACCACGTCGTCTTGTTCCACTCTGGTCTGAATTAGGATGTTACAGAAATTTATATATACGGACGGCTAAAAAGCTATGTAAAAGGAGCAAAAGCAACTATAGTAACTCAATTCTTTTATTTGTTGTGTATAGTGGTATCGAAATAATAACCGTTGCACTATCTATGTGCTTCTATAAAATTTTGGATTCGTGGCCCATCTAGTCTCATTGTCCTCCTTTGCTTATTCCAATACTCCCTTCGTCCGGATTTGTTAGTTTGTTTTGGGGATTTTAATTTTTTTTTCATTACTTTTTTTTTACTACTTTTTGTGTGCTTTTTTCATATTTTACTCTTTTAACTTTTGAAAATTGATAAATATTTTCGAACTTGAAAAAGTATATTTGTGGACCAACAAATCCGGACGGAGGGAGTACAATTTTTTGTTCAATGCATCTGTTGATGGACCAATCTGGCAACAATTACATGTTGTGAACAGTTTTCCCTTTTTCCGCCTCAGCAATATGATGGTTTACTGTTTCGAGAAATGAAGTGCACTGAACCTGAACGTTATGGGCAATTACAGGTTCACAATGGAGGATGTAGATTCAGGCCTTGTTCTCCTTTCTTGTTTATACTTTTTGATTTCTGTCTTCTTCAAATTATTTTCGAATTGTTAGTTTTACATTTCATAATTCGTCTCGATTCAAAAAAGTATAAAATGATAATGGAAAGTCAAACAATAATAAATCCTTAAAAAGTGGAAAAGGTACCAAAAAATTTTCAAAAAGTCACACAAGTTTTTTTGATAAGTAAAAGTCACACAAGTTGTACACTATGAAACGACCTCTAAGTAGAGGCATAATTAAAAAGTTTTCCATGCCCTCGATGGGGGACCTGGGAGGTGATGCGCAGCGTGTTGTGCAGCGGTTTTTTCGGTGCCGCGCCGGTATTGTTTCGACAATCCGAGACGTCCATCGCGTAGAGCTCGTCGAACACTACAACTCTGTAGAAAATTAATGTAATCGGATATTGTTAAGTCCCTTATCGGAACGTATATAACTTGAAAAAAATTGGAATACACGTAACTTGAAATACTGGATCAAAACTATTAAACTCATGTTTTTTGAGTTATTTGTGTTCTGATGAAGCACTTATCCATATCCGGTTAATTTTTGGTAGGGTTGTAGTACTCGACGAGCCCTACACATGAGATTTTACATTTCATTAGTATATCAACAATTAATGCAACATTATCACAAGGCACAAAAACCGATCAAGACTATAATGGCGATGTTTGAAAACCTTGCCGTCCAAGTGGGTGCGGCTGGACATGAAATCTGTTCAATTAACTGCACCAAAAATACTTCATCCGTCCCAAATTGCTGGTCCTTCTTTCTATTTTGGGATGTCCCCAAATATTTGTCTCATTTCTAAAAACATCCATCAAAACAGGGTGACTTTCTAGTTTTACCCTTAAAAAATACTTTTTCCATCTCAATTTGTTTGGCCATTATATTTTATTTTATAACGGCTCTTATGATTTTGAAACTTTATATAATAAAACTAATTGATATCTATCAAACAAGATCCATATTGCATATGTTTTGAGTTTTATATAAAAAATTAGCCTCACAAATTGGCCACAGTAATTTTAACTGGATTTAGGGACAAAACAGAAAAGACAATACAAAGTTTTCACATCCCTTAAAAACCCACTTCCCCAAAAGGGCAAGCAAATTGCGACGGAGGGAATAAGGTTTTTGTACTTGTACCATTGTATACACATGGGCATAAATAAATTATATGGAGCAAAAACAGGTTCTGCGAACCCATGCAGGCGCCAGGACTTGCATATGCTGACAAGATATTGTTAAATGGTGTCAGAGATCCATAACTCTGCACTTAGATTCAAACTAAAATACAATCAATCCGAATGAAGAAAATAGATTAGTACAGTAATTTTTTAATATGCCAGAAAAAACTATTGATAAAAATCCGATAGCAAATTACTAGACAAAAGTAAAAAGTGAAATCAAACACGCATTTTAAGAGGGTGTTTGGGAGCCTACTTTTCAGTTTTTCATTTTTAACTTTTTGGCTTTTTGATTTTTTGGATTATGGCCAGAATGACTTTTGAATCTGGGATGAGTGTTTGAGAGAAATGTGCAGAATGCATTTTGGGAGAGAGATGGGAGAAATCCATAAGTAGAAGTTGAAAAGGAGGTATGAAACTCTTTTTGCCTTCTTCTCTCTATCCCCAAAAATGGAGAAACAGTTTTTGGGAAAACTCTTTCTCCCCTTGGCTGCCAAACACCCATAAACCAAAAAAGAGAAACCAAAAAATCAAAAAATGGCTCCCAAACGGAGCCTAACAATGTTGCCACCGGTATGCTAGCAGACGGCCAAAGAACAGCCCAAAAAAAGTGAAGAAAAACATATTACAAAAATTGGATGACAATAGAGATCAGGGACGAAGCTAGTAATTTCACTATGCAGTGGTAAGCCTATATAATTCATAGGAAGATTTTTGAATTTTTTTTCTATATATTTAGTAGAGGTTTTTTTTCTTTTTCTTTTTCTTTTTCTTGCAGGGGCGACCGCTCCTACCTACTGACCCCGACTCCATCCTTAATAGAGATAAATCCACAAAACTAAACCAACAAAATTAAAAATTAAACTTCCACTTTGTACATTCCATTGGATAATCATTGGTATTGTGAAACTTTCTCTGACCCATGAAATTAGGATAATGATTGAGTAATAATTTAAAATTTGGATCTTGAGCCCCAAATCGAACAAGACGCTAATGTTTTTGAAGAATGATCTGTTTACCATAATGATGATTGGAATCATTAGAGCATCCCCAACTGCATCGGCAGTTCCTCCATGGCTCGTGGTAACTTTTGCCGAGCCAAAGCGACCAAAACCCTCACCTAACAACCTTGCCTTGCTCCTCGGCAAAACCACATCTGCTATAGTAACTCACCACCATAGGCGATCCACTGTAGCCTTGCCACACACTCTCTCTCTCTCTCTCTCTCTCCATGGGAATTGGTGGGTTTGAAATAAAATTGGTGGGTTGGAATGGGAATTGATTTCAATTGGTAGGGTTTGAAGTTCAATCGTTGGGTTTCAAAGGGGATCGATTCAATTGGTTGTGTTTCAAAATCAAACGGTGGGTTTGAAAGAATTTCTTGATTTCGGTTTTTGTTTTGTATGGAAGTGTATCTATACTAGGTATTAATCAACGTGCTTTGCACGTGGTAGACAGTTGGTGTGCCGGCCCGTTGGTGAACTAATATTACTGTCATTTTTATTTCTAGGAAATGGTTGTAATTTGTCTATGCTTGTGAGGCTGTGATCAGTAGTAGAGCAAGTGACTTATATATAAGTCAGCTAACATAAAAATTCTGAGGTTGTGCCTGATGGCCAATTACTGAGCCGTTTCGTAGTGTAGCCAAAATATATATTGGATTTCCAAGGCATAGGTAGAAGATACTATGCATGAACTATGATCAATCTATAAAGTTACTGGAATTTATAGAGAAGCTAAGCCACGATGTGGTTTTCATAGGATATATGTACGCAAACAGTTTAGGTGTCTGGACTAGAATATTTACATAGTAAAGTGCTAGAAGTTTTAGTAAGAAGCAGATTGCATGGAGCAAAAAAGTCTCCTTTCTTTCTATTCTATTCAGCGCAAGTGCTGAAGTGGAATATTTACATGCTAAAGTCTTAAAAGATTCGGGAGGAAGCAGATCGGATGGACCAAAAGGTATGCTTCCTTCGTAATCTAAGCATTAGAGAATAGTTTGCAGGGTAAGTGTTCAAAAGAGTTGATTTGATTATATCTTTGAAACTTGAACTAAGTAAGACAACTAGTCATTCTTCTTGTTGTGCTTCAGGTTTTCGCCTTCACTTTCTTCATCCATGTCATCGCTGCTGTTAGAATTTTCTATTGTGGTAGGCTTGGTTGATTGCTCAGGTTCATAGCTGGTTGTCTTTGCCATTTTGCTTGGAGTTTCAGGTGCCATGAGGAGGAGTTTGTTTCCTTTAGCTTCATCCTCTGTGGTGGGTTTCAGGAATAGAGCCTGAATGTTAAATTTGCATTCTTTTATGCCTCCATAGTCGTACATATAAGCTTTGAGGTGGAAGCTGCAATTATAGGTAACAGAGAGTTTTTGCAACAATGGCATTAAGAGATGGCCCTGCATTTAAGCATAGTATATGGTTAGGAGTGTTACATTTTTGGGATTATTTTGTATGATTTTAAGATTTGTTATTATTACATCTAGTGTACCCTCTACCACTTCTGCTGCAGTGATTTGGAAAAGGTCCTCTGCATGTGGTGCAAATATGGTTGCGTCAATTGAGTCTGTTGCATCAGTTATCTTCACTTGGAACATGATCCTGCATTTTTCAGAAAGCATTAATATGTGATGAATGTATGTTCAGCGGAATGGCAAGTAAGGTCCTTACTTGGGTAATGCTTTAACTTCTTCTTCACAATGGTTGCTATAAAATTGTTCTTCATCATATGCATCTGTTGATCTATTGCATTTCATACATGACAGGAAGAGGAATTTTTGGTTGAAATTTGTAACATTGATCTCTCCTTCAATGGATGGGTATTCAGGCTGTGATTGGGAAAGGGTATTTGTTTGAGTGAAAATATAATTGTGATGCAGAGTTTCATTAGCTGTTATCAAGAAGTACTAAAGGTACAAGTAAAATTGTTGAACAGGTCTGTTAAAAATGTCTAGGAAATCTTTGGAGTATTCTTTTCAATTTGGGAATTTAGTTGTTGTACCTTTTCAACTTTTGACAGCAGATTCACTATTTTTACAATTTCATCCAGTGTTGGCTCTTTGTATTTCAGCATTGGAGTTTTCGCAGGTGATGTGAATGAGCTTTCTTTGATTGCATTCACATTCGCAAGGCACCTGAGAAATATACCACAGTTGTAGATACTTTAAGTAAAGGTCAATAATTTGTGGATAGTATATTTACCATTGCTGCAGTGTTGTGGCTTTTGGTATTGGTGGGTTAAAAATGAAGATTGTTGAGTTCCGCGTTGCTAAGCCAACACCTATAAATTTATAGAATGTGCAGTTAATGTATAAATATAACCAAGTGGATGGTAATTATAAAATGTTACCATAGTAGTTTACTCTTTTGAGTCTCATTCCAATTGCTACTGGGAATGTTCCTGGTAGATTTATCATTGCAGTTGCCTCAACTTCGCTGAATTGGTCCCAAAGAGAAATTGTCATCGGCTTCAGGCTGGTGCAATAGATGCTTGAGTTTCGGTTAGGATATTTGTGGTTGTATCTAAATTTGATACAAGCAAAGGGAGTGTTGATTGTTATGCTTGATCAATTATCTTTAGGTCTGCCACCCAGGATCCTTTTATTTTCTTTTGTGGTCCAATATTCAGTATTGCAAACAGTACATCTATATTTGTTAATGTTAGCCACGACACAGTAAATACATGGTATAAATAAGATAGTGAATTTATACAGTAGTATTGTAAAGATTAGGATGTACTATAGTTACCCAAGTTAGATTCAGTTCGTGTGGTATTTTCTATCTCACCGAGTGCAGTGAAATTGTACTTCATGCTCCTGACTGTAAGCCCATCAATTTGTGTTTGTTGAATTGGGGTCTGTCTAGTCATTGTCACCTTAAATGGATTGTCTAGGAAGCGGTAACGTTCCTGGATTGTACTGATTGGTGCATTGGTGATTTTTTATGTGTTGTAGAGCTTGAGAGTTTTTTCTACGATGCCAATGTTGTTATTGAAGATCATTCCTTGTATCATGTCTCCCTGGTTTTATACAATGCATGTAAGTATTATGTGGGAAACAATATTGGACTCTAATAATAAAGGAAAAGTTAAATTACCTCTTTGTCTTGTAGAATCAGCCTTTGGTATGGTGTTTTGCCCATCAACCTAGGCAGACCTTTTTCAGCAATGATGGCTTGGAATTTGTGGTTATGGCAACCTGGTGTTAGATCCTTGATTGCTAATACCGGTGGTGGCATTTTGGCCTCCATGTTGAGGATAATTGGTTAGGATTAGTAACTTAGGATATTTTAATGTGAAAGAGGTATGAATAAAAGACTGTGGAACTTACGAGTAATATGATAATGGAGAAATAGATGATGAAATTGGGCAAATAAATAGGTTATGTACAATGCTTTGTATATGCAATTATTCTATAGTATGTAGGTACATGCAAAGTATGATATAGTGCATAATATTTACATATCAGTTCTATAAATGTTATATTCACAATTAGCTTCTAGAAGAAGCTCTTTGTAGACTAATATTTTTGGTACGGTATGAAGATGTGAGATTGTGCCCTGAATTTCCCAGCTGAATCTTAATGTTTAGAGCTGTGGTGGCACATGAGATTCCAACATAGAATTGGCCATGTGAGAAAACTGACTCAAGTAAGTAGAGTCCAACTTTACTTAGCGTTTGACCTTGAGCTTTGTTTATCATCATTGCAAAGCATAGCCGGACTGGGAATTGTCGTCTTGTGAATTGAACTGGATATTGCTTAGCATCATTTGGTTGCAATGGGATTCGTGGAATAAATACTGTGATACTCTTGTTTTCTCCAACTGCAATTTGAGCTGTAATCATGTGCTTCTCAAACTTCTTGCATATTAATCTTGTTCCATTGCATAGGCCTTTGGATGGATTAATATTCCTCAGCAAGAGTATTGAAGAATTTTCTTTTAGAATCAACTGGTGTGGAGGCAATCCTTGAGGGGAAATTGAATTCAAGAAATCCTCATACACTCCTTGCAGGTTTGTGTCTGTTGTTTGATCAAAGCTCTTATATATTTGCTCTTCTCATGGGAATTTTTATATGAGTTTGTCGTTGATTTCATCAATTGCTTGATTTTTTGGTGTCGAAATTGCAGTTGTTGTCAATAAGAACGGATCTGTGGGAGAACTGTCAATGGTTGGGAAAACGAAGTTGATGAGCTGGTCTAAAGTTTGTTGCCCTGGCTGTGATCTGAGTACCAAGGAAGGTACCAAGCTAATCTGGCCATTGCTGTTCTTTTTTTCAATACCATTGCCGATGTGCAGAATATATGCACTAAAAGCTGGATCTTCTCTGGCGCGCATATTTTGCTTCAGTTTTAATTTCTGAAGTGGTTGCCAAATGTATGAGCGGACAAGACTTGCATTTATGCAATCTTCTTTGGTTCCTATTGGCATAACAGGTAGAACTTGGCGGAAGTCACCTCCTAGGACTACAACTTTGCCCCCAAAGAGTTGATCATTATCTGTTAAGTCCCTTAGCAGATTGTCCAATGCTTCTATACTTTTCTTTTTGGCCATTGAAGCTTCATCCCAGATTATGGTAGCTATGTTTTTTAGTAAAGTAGCCAGGCCAGATCTTTTCTTTACACTGCAAGATAATTTGGTGTCACCTTCTATGGGTATTTTAAAGCGAGAATGAGCAGTTCTTCCATTTGGTAGGATTGATGCAGCAACTCCTGAACTTGCTGTTGCTAGAGCAATCTTTCCTTGTGATCTGATAGTGGCAAGTATTGCTCTGTAAAGAAATGTTTTCCAGTGCTTGTAATAATATCTGTCTTGCTATGAGTGGCTGGACTTTTTGCAATGATACATAATCCTCTATCATTTCTGGCTCAAACTTAAGGAATAATTCTGTTGGATTTACTGGACTGCAATGAACAAGGTTTGTATAGAATAATTGTCTTAATGCCATTGGCATTTGATATGTTGATGCTTCCTCCATACATTTTTCATTTGTGTGATCATCATCAAGCAGACCATGTCCGATAGCAGCTTCCCGATATGAATTATATGTAGTACCTGCAATTGTTTTCAGTGATTCATTTGATGTGGGTGCTCTAACATGAGAAAGTAATAGTCTTAGGTAATATCTTTCTCCTTCACCTGGGCTTGCTGTGGTGACTCGACCAATGACTTCTTGTTTCTCATGCCGTTTCCATATTCATGATGCGGTAACCCAAAAATTCTTCGGGGAAATTTTTGTAGAGCAACTTTAGGGTTTTGAGTAAGCATTGTTATTGAAAAGATATCATTGCCAATAATGCAGCGTAGATTTGATTTGTCTTTGAAGTTGATGAGTTGACAATCTTCTAGAATGAGCTATAAATTGATAACAGCTGGGTGTATTTGATTCATTGGAAAGCTAAAAATTCTCCATATGGCTTCTGGAGGGGAAATCCATCTTGCAGATTGGTATTGTTCTATCTCATCAACATTTCCATTGCTATTTGCAGAAACCAAGCGATATGTAATTTTATCATGGCCTTTGTAGATGTACTTGTATAAATATTTCATTGCCTTGATAGTGGAACATACTTCAACATTGATATGGCAGTCAAACATAGCAAGTAAGAAAGGATTATATGGCACAACCCATGCATTATATAGCATATGACCTCGCACTCTAACCTTTTCATTGGTTTGCTGCCTTTTATATAAGGGATATCCATCAGCAGCAACAATTGTTTCATCTGAATATTGTCTGGGATAGTGATCTTTGCAATTTTCTCCTTGCATGCATGGCTTTGTCTTGTTAAATGGTCCACAGGGACCATGCATCATGTGCTTTAGAACCATTGCATATAAATGCGGATGTTGAACTTTGTCTAGTAACTCAGCGGGTATAAACTCATCAAATTTTGCAGGCGTATTGAGTTTATAAGCGTTTATAAATATGATCAACATATGAACATGTGGGAGGCCTCTCTTTTGAAATTCAATAACAAAGGTGTATGCTGCTACAGGACCGAAGAGCTCCTTTTGGATGACTTCTTTTCTTACATGTTCAAATTTGTTGTGGAAGATTCTTGTTAGAAGATCAGGTCTATTTTGTGCTTCTTCATGGGTTTTTAACTCATCTTTGATTTCTAGCCAATTTGGATTGCATGTTGTAGACACCCCGATTTTGAACCCGGGATACGCACAAGCATTCCTGATGATGAAAAGTCCAATGTTAACCACCTCGAGGACCTGAACGAGGCTTGAACTTGTTAAACCCTCAAACCTAACCTTAAACCTCTAAAAAACCATTGTCCTAACCCAAAACAACCAAGCCAAGCCAAAGCACAAGTCAGAACCCAAACACACCTGAGCACTCAGCTCACCCCTGAGCGCTTAACCCCATGTTGAGCGTTCAACCTCTACACCTGTTAGTTACAAGCAGTGGCTGTAATGATGAGATTCTACTGCAAAGAGGCCATTATCTCCCCATTTTCCGGCCAAAAACTTGGGCAACAAGGGTACTTAATCTTCATAATCACCCTCTAACCCCTCCACTAAACCTAATTCAAATTACACTCCCTCCCCCCATTTCCCTCTATAAATACTCCCTCTCTTCTCTCATTTTCAACTACTGCCTCTCTCTCCTTCCCACCAGCAAAAACTTCCCTCATACCCCCTCCCAAGCTTAGAAATCCATCACCATCAACACAAATTCGTCCAAACCTTTTTTCAATAAAAAAAACCCACTTTTTAAGCTTAAAAATCCATTTTTCAACCCCAAAAACACTATCCCTTCTAATACTCATCCAATCAGTCCTCACTACACATTCAAACACCCCCCAAAACACACTATTTTTCAGTCCACAAACTCTTCCATAAACAACCAAACAACAAAAACCAAAGTCCAAGCCTTTGATCAAGTCCAAAAGGTAGAAAATCAAGCAATCCATCCAAGTTTTGGTCCCTCTGAGGGAGACCAGTGGATTCACTCAAGTTCCTTATACTTGAAGTGAAACCACAAGGTCACAAAAGCGAAAAAATGATCACAAAAGTTTCTGGTTTGTTCACACCCTGAGCACTCAAGGGGGTCTTGAGTGCTCAAGGTCACTTTTCTGTCAGTTTTGTGTTTCTAGCTTCTGATCATCTTTTATATAGCTCAATCATCTCTCAAGATTTTCTATTGTTACTTTCAGTTTTTCAAGATTCATTGGTACTTTGTTCTTTTGTATTTGATCATCCAAGAAAGATCATTGAAAGGGTTTTTACAAGAAAATAGAAAAATGGGTTTTCTTATGTAAATAATGAAAAAGAGGCGTGTCTTAGATTAACATGGATGATCAAAGGCTGTTTCTTTCATAAAAGTACCAAAGGAAAAGATAATAAGCTGCCAGAAGCCAAGAGATGGCCTGAGCGCTTAGCATCCCCTTGAGCGCTCAAGCTGTCTCCTGGACAGTGAATAATTTTGTTTATTTTTTATCTTTGATCATTCTCTCCAGTAGTTCCATGTGTGTGTGTGTGTGTGTGTGTGTGTGTGTGTGTGTGTTGTTATATACTGTTACATCAATCCATCTATACTCTCTCAACTCATGCTTATCATTTTCCATGGATATCTCCCAAAGTCAAGTTCTTTAAGTTTACTCTTTATTTGTGAATCAATCTCAAGCTACTGATTGTTGTCATTCTGTCATGAATCAATACTGAAAACTTGTTTCCAAAAGACATTTGATATTATGGCTGTTCATTTATGAGTTAGAATCAAAAGATGAATCTGCTGGGTTTGAGGGGAGTTGAGCGCTCAAGACCCCCTTGAGCGCTCAACCCCAATGATGCTGACAGAATGACAACCAGCTGCTATGTAGTTCATTTGGTTATTTGTCCATGTTAGCATCATTTTCTGATTATATTTCATTCTGTTAAATATCACATTTGCATGTTGTATTATCATTAGAATCATGAATACATAAACATACACGTTCATCGTAGTTTCATATATTGTGTTTCATCTTGTTTACATGCTTTCCCGTCCTCACATCCCGTTTATGTGTTTAAAACCAAATTTCAAGCATTTTTAATATCCTAAAAGTTATTGAGTAGAGACTGGTTCATGAACCGGGCAAGGGGGGTGCATTAAAACCCTTCCCTTCTCGTAACCAAACCCCCGAGCCCGGAAATAAAATGGTTTTCGCACGACCGGTAAAACAATTTTCAAAACCATTGGGCATAACGAGTCATTCTTTTGGGTTTCTCGGGTTCATTCCTTAAACCCGAGTGGCGACTCCAAAATCGTTTTCAAAATCCAATCCAATCAAATCGAGGAGCCATCGCATTGTGGGCGTCCGCCCGACGGGTGTCCACACATGTCATAGTAAGAAACAGGTCAGGTTTACCATATTTTTCGACTAATGCCATTGCATCCACGTAGCGTCGCCGCATGTCACGTGGGCCTCCAATAAAAGAACCGGGGAGAACAATTCTCTTGCCAACTGTGGACGGTGCCACTTTTTTATGTTGTTTTGAAAAAGGGGCGATTTTGGAAAAAAGAATTTTTAGAGTCGCCACCCGGGGTTTAATTTTTGGAAAATGTTTGGTACCCGAGAAACCGTTTTAAGAAAAATAATGACTCTTGTGCCGCTGAAAAATGGTTTGATCTGCGCAAAATAGAGATTTGGGTTCGGGGGCCAGGTTATGAGTGAGGAAGGTTTTGTTTGAAAAAGCACCCCGCGCGCCCCGGAAATCGCCGGTCTTTACTAAATATTTGTGGAATTTTTTTGAAAATATTTTATTGCAGAACTCTATTCACATAAATAACTTACAAATAAATGGAAAGAAATAACACATTAAAGAAGTAAGAAAATAACAAACCACGTAATACACAAATTGACATGAAATAATAAAAGAGAAGGACATAATAGCAAGAATAAGAAGTTAAGGGGGATAAGTGTAATAAGCCATCACTGGTTTTTCATAACAGAGCACCGGGTTTGAGAAAACAAAGTATCTAGAATGTTCGCCAGTTATGCCATACGGTGCTCACAAATATGCCGCACGGTGCCATCATCAATACCGTACGGTACAACTATCCAAACTTTCCTCGAAATTTTATTTTTTGACCAGAGTAAAAATGGGGTGTTTTCTAAATGTAAAAACCAAGTTCTTTGAATCGAAATTTTTTGGAATGATTAAGAATCTACCTCCCAAGCGAGCGAATGTCATGAAACACATTGGATGCGTTCACGGCATTGCTCCAGAGGCGAAAATAACTCGTGGGTTGTTCTATTTGATGAATAATAGATTTGCTTGATTCAGAGGAGGTACTAGACCATTCTGAACTCACCAAAATCCCCTTAGATCGGTAAACTATGAATCGGTAAGAAGAAATTATACCTTTAAAGAAATGTTGAAGTACTTCCTTTCTTGGACCTTAGTCTTGGTTACAAAATGGCGAACAAATTCGAACGAATTCGTACTGCAATGAATTTGTATTGCACAGATTGGAACTTGACACAAGAATCTCCAAAGGTTGCTTGAATTAGGCCTTGTTTTCTTTTTGGGATTTTTGGGTACAGTGGGTATATTTTTTTGAGTTTTGAGATGATGAAATGCTACATGAAAGAGGACTGAATTTCAGAGATTTGACAGAGGAGATTTTCAGCAGCTTTTTTCGGTTCCATGGTCGACGGGTGTGCCTCGGCTTTTATAGCCGTTAATGGTCGTGAATCCAGCGAGGATGGAGAGATTCCCACGCCAAAGATTTGGGCTAGGGAGTAGCTTCTCACTATATCAAGAAACCATCATGAGATTCTTAAGCTTTAATGGCAGAGCAGAGCATCTCTGCGCGTCCCAGGATTCGCAGGTGGCTACAAGTGTTCCGCGCGGCACACATGACTCCACCGCGCGGTGGAGTTTAATAAAAACAATTATTTTTGTGTCGCGCGGCTTGTTTGGACATTTTTTGGCTTGGTGGGTTCCATTCCAAGGTATTTTTGAGCATTTCTTTCGTCATCGGGGAATTTAAAGATTTCTCGGGAGTTCCAAATTGGGGTGTCTACAGGTGCCCCTCTTCGACGAGACTTGATAATCACTGTGTGATCCGAGTCACGTCAAAGATATAGACAGTCCAATTTCGGCGTCCTGGATATCCTTAGACAAACAAACAAGTAAATAAACATGCATGCGGTCGCGCTTTTTCAAGCTGCCTACGTACCTCTTTGTAAGAATCAGACCAGCGTAGTTCTTTGGGGTAAATGCAAGAAAAATTTAAATCAAGAAAGAAAAACAAATGATCAATGCCATAATGGACTTTAACAATGGTGCTTGACGGACTTTTCATTCATGACTGATGGACTTTTCTTTGATGCCTGACGGACTTTTAACCGGTGCCTGATGGACTTTATCCATCGAAGCCTGACGGACTTTTCTTTGATGCCTGACAAACTTTATCCATTAATGCCTGGTGGACTTTTAACTAGTGTTTGACAGACTTTACCCATTTAACTGTTGCCATTACGGTCTTTTCAATGATGCCTAACGGACTTTATCAAACAGTGATTGTGATCCGTTCAGAGCGAGTGACCGTCCGGACCTACGTGAGTGCTTTATGAGAGTGATTGTGATCCGTTCGGAGTGAGTGACCGTTCGGACTAATGAGAGTGCTTATGAAAGTGACAGTGACCGTTCGGACTAATGAGAGTGCTTATGAAAGTGAAAGCGACCGTTCGGAGCGTGTGACTGTTCGGACTTATGAGAGTGCTTTGAGTGTTTGACGATGACCATTTCTGGTCTTGAAGTTGAATTTGAAGTTTGAATTTTAAGTGCTATCGATGGCTTGCAAAAACTTTAAATACTATCGAAAGCTTGCATGAAAGTTGGCTCCTCATTTTTCAACGAGGAAAAATGAATGATTTCTGGAAAAAATTTGATAAACGCCATCTAGTATTTAGAATCATTTAAATGCCATTTTTGAGGACTTACATAACAAATATTTAAATGCCGTTTTCGAGGACTTACATAACAAGTACCATGAAAATATTTAAATGCCATTTTCGAGAACTTACATAACAAATATCATGAAAATATTTAAATGCCGTTTTCGAGGACTTACATAACAAATACCACGGAAAATTTTAAAACGTTAAATGTCATCGAGGACTCACATGACAAATATCACATTAAATTTTTGATAAATACCATGAAAGATTTTAATGCCGTTTTGAGGACTTACATAACAAACATCATGAAAGTTCTAACAAATATCCTAAAAGATTTTTAAAATGTTTGAATGCCGTTGAGGTCTTACAAATTTGATAAAGTTTAAAGGACTTTAAAAAATTTGATTAATGCCATAGAGGACTTAAAAATTGGATTGATGCCATAGAGGACTTAAAAATCGGGTGTCAGGTGACCTGTCACGCCCTCAATTCTATAAAAGATAATGTTTCATAATTCCACGTGGAGGTCAACAAACCCCACGGTCAAAGTCAAAGTCTCACAATTTCTATTTAAACAAATATTAAGAGTTATTACATAATCAAAGTCAAAAGATGAATCGTGATAGAGTTACAAAACCATCTCGTCAAACCATAAGTTCGGAGATGATAAAATAACTCTTCCATTGAGCTTTCAAAATGATGCATGCACACACTCCAAGCAATCCATATCATGCTCCTCCGTGTTGAGTACCTGAAATTATAAAGGTGAGCTCACTAGCCCAGTAGGAAAACGTCTATCGATTCTACATGGAAATGCGATGCACATGAGGTATAGACATAAAGATAGACACCACACAAGGCTAGGAAACTTACAAATAAACTCAAAGTGGATAATCGAGCTCAAGAGTTCCCACAGAGATTCAATTTTCACACCACTGTACCCGACACGACGCGGGCGTCTAATGTACTCATTTTTCGTATTATATGTTCATTATTATCATTCCATTACCACATTCCTCATGACACGCTCGAAGGGCGGACCAAGTATCCTTTCGAGCATACCATATAGGCCCTGTGTCCACTTTCCCCTTGGCCGAGGTACATTCCTCGCGAAATGTCCGTAATTCCTTCCGGGCTACCATTTAGGCCCCGTATCCAATGTTGCAAGTCCACAATTCCATTTGTTAAGTTTCCATGCTAACCTCGTGTCATACGTGATACATGTGTCAACTCGACCTTTTACACCCATCTCGACAAACAACTAGACCTCGTGTCCAATCTATGTGTCGAACCCCATAGATCAACCATTGCACTAACACGATCAACAATGAGTATTCCTCATGCTTAATACGTTTCTAGATGCTACCTTAGTACGTATACACGTTACATGTGTCAAGAAAACAAGGATCTAAGTGGGTTAGATACAATCTAGCAAGGATACCATCAAATTGAGTTACAAGAGAATGATGCATCAACTAATTTATAAGGAAATCACATGGGAGCAAGATGTTGATATGTCCTTATCCAAAAATGACTAGAAATGTTGTTTCAAGGGGGATTTGGCATGCTATACACACACACACACACACACACACACATCATATTTACATGTAGAATTGATAGAAATTCCCCTACCTCAAATGAATTGAGCTCCTAATCAAGAAATCCAGCAAACCCTAGCTCACCCACCAAGCTTCGACCTCCAAACACCAAGAACGAACTTGGAAACAAGATCAAAGGTCCAAATCAAGTAAAGATTTAGCAAGATGAGTGTGGTTTCACTCAAAACCAAAGATAGAGAGAGAAAAACGTGATAGGGGAGAGAGACAAGCCAAGAACATGTTTTCTTACCTCCTTGAGTGAGAAATCCCCAAATGCAAGTGAAATTAATCTTTGAGAAGCAAGGATCTTGAAGATTTCAAGATTTGAAGTGGAAATCAATGGGTTTGGGTGAGATTTGAAGAGAGAGGTGAGAGAGAGGTGTTTTAGGGCTCAAAGACGTGAAATGAAGTGGGAAAAAGGTGTAAGTCCCCTTTATATAGTAGTCCGGATCACACATAAATTTTTTAGAAAAATGCAGGTAGTTCCGGAATTAGTCCACGAAAACAGCTTTACCAAGCCTCTGATCAAGCAGTTCCGGAACTAACTGGGGACAATTTGAGAGTTTCCTCCATTAACCAATCCAACCCCCAAACACATCGGGTAGAACTCCAACACCCCCACAACATCCAAATTAACATTTTAAACATTTCCTCACAATTTTCCCACCTTATTATCCAAATATCATTTAAAAATTTCCGAGTCTTTACATGACCCGACCCGAACCGATTATATATATATATATATATATATATATATATATATAATCTCACTCAAATATCTATGCCTTCACATTTACACTTCACAGTTCACAGAACTTCACACACGTCTCTCTATCTTTCTCCCCGTTCTGGCTCTTCACCCCCCCCCCCCCCCCCCCCCCCTCTCCCTCCCTCCTCCCCCCCCCCCGCCCCCACCTGAGCCTCCCCCTC
>JAXBDA010006811.1:0-19531 GCA_036023075.1 Gaultheria prostrata
CATTTTAATCGCGAGCATTACATTTTTATAAATTCATTTCATACATAATTATATACTCACATACACCCACACAATACAAAAATACATACACCTATACACCCCGCCAACTTCTCCTCACTCCTCCCACTCTCCAACCCTCCACCCACCAACACCACACTCCACCACAAAATCAGCCTCCTCACTCTCCCCATGACTGAATTCATACTCCTTCACCCTCCCTCTCCCCCATCACCTCACTCAATCACCCCTCACCTCCCCACTTGATTTTCACCATTTCTACACACCACATCCCACCAAAACTCATCACCACACTCTCCTATATCACCAAGTCCGGCCCCCTTCCTCCCATAACACTCCCACACACCTCCATTTTCCAGAAATTTACAAAAGAGAGAGAGAGAGAGGAGCTCAAGCTTTGGCCATGGAGTTTTAGAGAGAGAAAAGTGGGTTTCACACACACACACACCACCCCACACCTCAAATCCGGTTTATAGACCTCCTCCCAACTTCTCTTACATCCTCAAAGCTCCAAACATTCACGCCAACGCCACCCTGTGGCCTACTCTCCGGTCATCTTCTCCGTTTTCGATTTTTTCTCCAAAAATCTCATTTTCACGCTTTGACTACGGAGGAGAGGTAGATTAACTTTTATCCACCTTCCCTATGTATATTTTAGGGGGTGTTTGGGACCCTACTTTTCTGCTTTTCATTTTCAATTTTTTGGCTTTTTGCCTTTTTGTATTATGGTTAGAATGTGTTTTGAATTTGGGAAGAGTGTTTGGGAGAAATGTACAGAATACATTTTCCAACACTAGTAGTGTTTGGGAGAACAATCATGAAAATGAGTTATGGATTGATTGTTTACCATTTTGCCCTTGTTTATTTATTATGGTATTAAAATGTGTACAAATTATGTAAGATGAAAGTAATTGGCACAAAATAAAATGGAAGTACGTGAAACATTTTTTTTTTTTGGAAGTACATGAAACATTACACAAAGATACACATTCCCAAATTTAAATACTAACATTAAAAAAAAAAGAGAAAAAAAAGACCACAAATCTAAAAAGAAAAAAAAGTACTTAAGTGGTGGATTGTCAACCAATAGAAACTTCAGGGGGAAAATGTAATTTAGCTGATTCTTCTTCCTTATGCCTGTGGCCAAAACTAGATCTGACGCTCGAATAAAAACTTCTCACGCTCCAACTTTAGTACGCACGTGTTGCTTCTTCGCTTATCAGACAGCCACCGGAAAAAAAGCTCTACAATCCTCTCCGCAAGCCGAACAAAACCCACTGAGAAAAATCAATATTGGAGTAGTCCCAATAACTGGATTGACAAACCAGAGGTCGTAATGGGAGTTTCTGTGTGCCAGTAATGAACATGAGAGAAAGGGGATCCAGAGGTGTGTACTAGAGGATAAGGGGAGGGGTAGAATGGAGAGAGAAATTGAAGGGGAAAATCAGAAAAGTAACCCCAGACCTGTTTTTCACTTCTCGTCTAGATTCTTCAAAATCAAAAATGAGTTCCTTGAGAATGACTTTTGGGTTTTCTCTCCCAAACAGCCAGAAACAGAAAATGAGAAGTAGAAAAGCCAATAAAGAGGCAGCCAAACACCTTCTTAGTCTCTAGTTAATGTTTGGAATGTTTAAAGTTGGGAGGAAATAGCCCCATGCATCAAAACAAGGTTTTTAGAAAAATGTTGTTCGGATCCCAGGAGCATGTTACGTACGCAAGGTTGAGCCATGACAGTTTTAAAAAATATATATTTTTTCGATCTTGGTCCATTTGTTGCCTTGTTGTCTAGTCGGGTTTGTGTTATAGATAAATGGTTGCATTTACATCATTTTCGTATTAAGCTATGATGTTCTCCATGAATTTATTGTGCTTAACCTTATTCTTGATCGTTGTGTTAAAGTTTGGGGTTTAAAGTATAATTTTGTGAAACTTGGCGTGCGTACTTGTGTATCATTTACGAAACCTATTGTTATCAACTAAATGTCACTACTGTAATTTTAGGAGTGTAACAAAATGACCGGAATGTCCTTCGGGTGTGAAATGACCATTTTGCCCTTGTGTGTAAATTACATAATGTGCAGCTTTGTACGTAGTAAAAACCAAGGAATTGCATTTTATGACAAGTTAGGACTTTATTAACTAAAATAAAGTATTTTACGTATTGTCGGTGGCGAAATTACATTTTTGACCTTGCATTATGATTATTTACAAAAAGACCCCAGAGTTGTAAAATTACATTAAGGACCCTAGAGTCGTGGAATTATGTTGGACACCCTTGTACTTACTTATAACGACGTTGGTGACTCTCATTTTCTTTAAATTACATTTTGACCCCAAAAGTTTAATAATTACATTTTGCCCCCTGTAGTTTGGATTTATTACGTTTACACCCCTGGATTTTGATTACTTGAATTTCGTGAACTTGCGAATCGAAATATTCGATTATGACCCCTGTGTTATCGTTATCACTTTGCTTCTTCTGTTAAATGTACTTTCCATGAACATGTTGAATGTTATAATGGACATCTAGGTTCCCGGGTTGGATGATCGTACACGGATATCACTTGGACGTTGAGGTTAATGGAAAAGTGAATTGGAATTTATTGATGGGGAGTTACCCCGAGATTGTTGTTGAAAGGTAGTTTAGCCAAGTGATTTGTTTTGGAGGATTGTTGGCATTCTGTCTTTATTTCGAAACCCTAGGATGTGACACTCCGTGATTTACTTCATTTGAATTATGAGGCGTTATAAGGGTGGAAGTATTATAGACCAGTTCGGCTATATACCTACAGGTCCTGGTAGTTGCCATGCGTAGCCCAGTGGTACAGGTTTGTCCCTGGGAAATTCATTCTTGCGAGGCGGTTGACGGCTGGATTAAGTACATAACTTACACCTTCCGTCGGGGCTCCCGAGGTACGGGCAAGCAAGGGGGGAGTAAATCACAGTTTGGTCACAGTCCTTAGTGGTTAACCGGGAGGAGAGTTCTCTAGGTTGAGAACTTAGACGAACATGTAGGTTAATGGCTAGTAATGAAATCAGCTATGTGTTTAATTTTTTGTTTTACGATTTATTTCCTGCTTGTTCCTTTAATTACTGCTTTTCAATTATATATGTTGTATTTGTATGTTAAGCAAGGGTTGGTGGGTAAGAGTTAGCTATTGAGTGATTTATCGCTCACGGTGTTACACTTTGTGTGACCCTGGTATAATACCATGATGTTGCTTCGCGACTCGGACATATTATGCCAGACTACGACCACGCAGGTACTGTTGGAGTCGAGGGAGACGGTTATTACGGAGCCGAGGATTTTCCGGCAGACCAGGCTCAGGAGGAGCAGTGGAATCCAGAATTAAACCTTAATCTGTAGAACCCACCCCTTTAAGTTAATGTTGGATTTGTAATATTAAATTCTCAAACTGTACTAAGTATTTTGTAATGGGTTGCACTTCACGTTTTCCAACGTGCACTCTGATGGAAACTCGTTTTATTAAATTAATCCTAATTAGTTATCTTAATTAATGGTTCCGAAAATCGGGGGCGTTACAGACTAAGAGTATCTCCGATCTAGTATTTTTGTATACTCGAACTCCAAGTATTTTTCATATACTCGAACTTGAGATCAATAATGTGGGCAAAGAGCATCTCCAATCTACTATTTTATTTTATTTTTTTCGCCAAATATAATGTGGCATTTTAAGAACTCATTCTTATAGCTTTTGAAGTTGACCCAAGCCCTCTTCAAACTTTATTAAAGATTTATTCTGTTACTATGTGAGAATGATCCTACCTCTATGTTTTTGTTGAAGTACTCTCTATATATAATACAGTATATGCTAGTATTTTGTTTTTCATGTTGCAAACAATGATTGTCGTTGTGTAGATGATTAAAACTAGGGAGAATTACCAGATATTGGCACTAGGGGCAAAAAAATTACGTTTTACTGGTGTACCTTTTGGAAATCACCAAGTCATGACAAACAAAATAAATATTCCATATACATGGTATTTTAGATGTGTTCTGCCCACAATACCCCTCATCAGTCATGGTGCAATTGTTTTTATGTATGTTGCAATAATGAGTAGAAATGATGCAAACTATGACATGCCAAGGTGTAATATTTGCAATCTCAGTGCAAAAACTTATTTTTTGACCAACTTGGTTCGTTACTTGTCATGATGCAAATTTATTTATGTAAGTTGCAATAGTGAGGAGGAAGGGTGCAGAATTTTACATGCCGAGGTGCAATATTAGCAATCTCAGTGCAGAAACTTAATTTTTGACCAATTTGGTTCATTACTTGTCATGATGCAAATTTATTTACGTAAGTTGCAATATTGAGGAGGAAGGGTGCAAAAATTTTACATGCCGAGATACAATATTAGCAATCTCAGTCCAGAAACTTATTTTTTGACCAACTTTGTTTGTTCAGTCATGGTGCAAATTTATTTATGTAAGTTGCAATAGTGAGGATGAACGGTGCAAATTTTTACATCTCAAGGTGCAATATTAGCAATCTCAGTCCAGAAAAGGGAGAGTGAGGGGTTGGTTCAGGGGGAATTTTACAGACGAGGGTATTTCAGTCAACACGAAAATAGATACCATGTATTTGTAAATAGTTTTTTCCGTGTCATGTGAGAAGTAATTTCCAAAAAGTGCACCCTTGAATGGTCAAATTTTTGCCCCTACTACCACTGTCGAGTAATTCTCCCTTAAAACTAGTTACAATTTTGTTATTTAGCACAGATCGACGTGTCAAAAGGGTGGGCCCATCCTTTGGGGCAAAATTTTATTTTTTATTTTAAAAAAGAGAGGACTAAACGTGTAATTTTCACATTCTGGTTTCTGGTTTACACGTTCGAAGAGAGAGCGGGAGGAGGGGGCGGCGATTCCCACCATCACTACCTCGACGACCACCACTGGCAGCAGCACCTCCACTGACACTGACCACTTGGCCTTCCGTCTCCCCGACTTCCATCTCTCCATCTCTCTCTCTCTCTCTCATACTAAGCCAGGACGGGCATCTCCACCGCGGATCTGTGCATCCACAGCAAACCCAACGGCCAATTGGAACCCTCACAATCAGTGTGGTGCATTTCACTCTTGTTAGATCTCAACTACGATTTGTGCCTAAAATTAGGATTTGTTGTTAGAAATTGGGGCTTTTTGCAATTAGGGTTTTTTCAAAAAAAAGAAGAGTGGAGATCTACTGGATTAGAACCAAAAAAGTATTCAAAGGGGAAGGGGTGGGCAGACCACTGCTGGATTAAAAAAAGGATCGGCCGCAGACCCACTTCTCTCTCTCTCCGGTTGGCAGTGGTGGACAACGACGACGACGAAGAGCTGCGGTCGACGAGGACGAACAAGAGTAGGCACACGACGACGACGATGGGCTGCGATTTCTCTCTTTCTCCGGTTAGAAATACTGTTCTCTATTTCTCAACAAATCTGGGGAAGTTTTGAGACCTCTGTGTGTGTACATCTCCGGCCGCTTGGCATATCCGGGCACATATCCACCAGCCAAACAGGCCCTGACCCTTTCTGTCAAGTCAGAAGCTCCACAATCTATCTCCACGAACTCTCTGTTCTTCGATCGCTACCTAATTCAAACGCATACAAATCGACATGGTATCTGACGCCGATGAAGACGATGAATTGTCCGGAAGTGAGGGCGACGAAGGCTTGGACAAGGACATGGAAGCCCTAAGGAGAGCCTGCATTCTCACGGGAGCCGACCTTAATTCCGTCCTACCCTCCTCCTCCGCCCCCGCCACAGCCGAAAAATCCGGCTTTGCGGCGGCCTCTGATTCCGAGGAGGAGGAGGACGATCTGGAATTGGTTCGCCGGATACAGCGTTGGTTCTCAGCGTGCAATCACGCGGAGGAACCTATCTTTCTAAAGCCTCTCAGCACGCTTCCGCCAGCTGTCTCCGACCAAGATGATGATGAGGACGACTTCGAGACACTCCGTGCGATTGAAAAGCGTTTTTCGGGATATGATAAAGGTGATTGATCACCTACTGTCATTTTCGAATTGGTGACTGGTGTTTGGTTGATTATCTTGGTTGGGTTTGGTTTTATTTGTATTGGAACCTGTTATTCGAGTTTGTCCTAAACAACACCATCTCCGGCCTTGTTCAAACATATCTCCACCCATTCTTGAATTGTTGGAGTAACACCCCCGTCTAACTGTTCGTATCAAAGGCCATACTTCAATAATCCATTAAGATATGAAAAAAGTTTATCCATGAAGGTTAGGTTTTCTTTTTCAGATGGGAAGTTTAGGTTTACAACTACCGAAATTTGTATTCTCTTCTTTTTTCTAGTCTCAAATAGTTGTTATGTATTGCCCCGCAGATGTTTGACGTTTTGTCTCAGAAGTTTTGGGGTTGATTTGCACTGGTTCAAATTTCAAAGGTCGAAATTGGTTTTTAGCCACCATATCATGAGAATTCATGTGATTACTTTCTGTTAGACATACAGTTTAGTAAATATTTTATGCTTTGAACTGTCATCTTTGTATAATAAAAATATTAATTCAAGATGTTGCAAGTGCCTTATTTGTTTTTCTTTAGCGACTGTTTTTAAGGTTTGTAGCTTTTGTTATAAGAATCTACTATTTTAGTGTGTCTCAACAGAGAAATTTATTGGAGACCAGATTTGTCAAAACATCAACCAAAGTCAAAATTAAGCCAAAATTGGAGGTTTTTAATCTTAATTCTATCTTTAGTAACCATTTTTTCAGACATGAGACATTACTTTTATTTTGGTACTTGTGCTGTTGTTTACAAAAAGTAGTACACAAATTTGACTATTCTATTTTAAATTTATTAAATTTAAAATAATATGGAAAGGAAAACCTAATGCCTTAAGGCAAATGGGACGTTAGTATAAGGTGGTTGTGTAAAACCACACCTGGAAAGAAAATTTGTTGACCTGATGTAGTTATGTAAAGCAACACTTGAAGTGAAAATTGTTTGTGAGGTAGTTATGTAAAGCAAATTTGTAATGAAAATTGTTTGTTAACCCTTTGAAATGGAAATCGTTTGTGTCAGCGATTTAACCCAGCTTAGAGGGCCTTAAATGAGTTTTAGTACTCATGGGGTGGCTAGTTGATCTATGGATTTGGGTCGTGGCAGAGTTGGTATCAAGTGTTCCCTCGTGGACTTATACCTCGGCCCGGCCGTGATTTTGAGGTGACCATCAAAATCTTCAGATGTTTTCTTTCCAAAATGATGGACTGGATTATCTGGTTCTCTCTCCACCTCCACCGAGTAGAAGTGCTGCTCTTTTGGGTGACTGGTTTAAAATGAATCTGCATTTTTTCTTTTGGTTTTGCTTGCACTAGTCTATATATCATTCTCTAGACGTCAGAGAATTGGTAGCCTTTAATTTTTCTCTTGTCATCATGTAATTTAATTCCTTTTATCTATCGTATAGACTTATGTATAAGGTAATTTCTCCCCCATCATGCCATGCAGGTATGGGGTCCACATTTAGGGTTTCTTTGTTGCATCTGAATCCATTCTTCATATTTCGCCCTATATTTAGTATCCCTTTGAAAGTTGTGAGCATCTTTTCACGTTTCTGTTTCTTATTCCTTGCAGACAGTTGGAAAAATGGCACGGACAAACTTATGAGTGAAGTGGAGCAGGTCCATGCCAACAACATAGCCTTGGAGAAGGAAACTTCCATTACCTTAGTTGTAGACAGAAATAATGTTTCTGAGGGATTTCCAGATTCTTTAGATTTGTACACCACCTCCCAGAGTTCCAAATCGATTAATAACATTATTCATGGGATAAGTCCATCGGGCTTAAGTGAGTGGCATCAACCAGACAATCATAGTTCGGCTACAATGCCATGCAGCAGTTCTAGCTTCCCAAAGTCTGCACAAATGTTTGTTGATGCCATAAAGAAGAACAGGGCCTGCCAGAAATTTCTTAGGAGTAAGTTAATGCAGATTGAAGAGAACAAAACACTGAAGCAGCGTATTAAAGTACTGAGAGATTTTCAGGTTAGTTGCAAAAAACGCACCGGGCGAGCATTGTCCCAGAAGAAGGATGCTCTAGTCCAGCTGATTTCAGTCATAAAGCCTAGGGCAAATTACAAGGTCAATCTCTTAGTCAACTTTGTGTTGCCTTTGATATAGTAATTACTTGAATTTTATTGGATTCGCTACCAGCTTCAAAATGTTTTCATTTGTTGGGTAATCCGGTAATGTTATTATATGCAAGACTAGTCTGTGAATATAAGCCTAGTGCTTGGTTACAGCTGCAGGGGTAAATCTGAATCAGGATATTCGGTTGAGAGAGAGAGGGTTGTTGCCCCTTTTGCGTCCATTTGTTGTTTCTCTTTTGCTTCCATATGTTGTTTCTCTTTTGCGTGCATATGTTGTTTCTATAGTATTTAACAATCAACAAACTGGTAGTTGGAATTTCGCCATGAATTGCTAGCGTTTACAATTCTAGCAGAAGAGCGGTGGTGAATGATACCAAGTCACATTTTTATTATCTCAGGCAGGAACAAGTAGATATACTCTTTTCTATGTTAATTTGTTTTATGAACAATATTATCAATCAACAAACTACCAGGTGGAATTTGATCGAGTGTGCATGCTTGCAATTGATTGCTTAGAGCAGTAGGTTTAGATATCAAGAGTGACTTAATGATCTTCTTTTGTTTCAAAGGAAAATGTAGAACATGTTTTGCATGGAAAATGGTTTCCTGTGTTTGGTTACGAGTTACTACTACTTGTAATGATGGTGCTGGTGGCCATGGTGGTGACAAAGCCCATGGTGGGTGGTGGTGGTGCAGAAAAATGTTTTTCACCTTTTAATAGTTGATTTGAATTTTGGTTTACAGTCTCTGTCTAAAATCCCGATCCTAAAAACCCACGTGATATGGTGGAATTAGCTTAATTATTTTAGAAAGGGTTCCATAGGATCAATAATAGTTATGATAGATAACGTGACACTACGGACATTCACCCTTATATTAATAACGCGTACGGTTGATAAAAATTACATATTAAATATATACCCACCTCTCGAGCAAAGTGGGTAAGAATTAGACAGTATTTGAGACACAGTGTAATATTCCGAGTTTTAGGATTTTCCTCTATGAATCCGACACTACCACAAAGATTCTCATATTTAAATTAGCTTATGTTGAATTTTGAAGAATTTTCGGAGACTGAAATCTGGATTGGTCCTGACAGAATTTTTGAAAAGCGCACGCAAGACTTTGTCACAGCTATAACGTGGCTTCTATTTGCCAAGGAAGAATGACACCTGGAGGGGTATGAGTCACCCATCACCTACTCTTAACTATTGGAGTACTATATACATATATGTAGACTTATCCAGTAAACAAACTAGAGGAAAAGAATATTAGGAAAAGAGAAAGGAACCAGAGACGCCTAGAACTCCAAGTCGCCGACTGCCGCTTCCCATTCCAGTGGATTTCGCCGGAATCTCCTCCCTCCTCTCTTGGTAACTCCTCTCTCAAACTCTAATTTACATATATTTGATCATATAAGCTAGCACAAAACCTACACAATGAAACCCAAGCCAACACGTCTGATACGTCGGAGTTGGCAGCCACGGTTGCTGGCGACTCCATAAATCAGCCCCTAATTCCTCCGTACTTCCTCACTGCACCTTTCCCCTCTCCCGTGTCCTATCCGGTATCCGACTCATTAATCCTTATAAATCAAAAGCCCCTCTTTCTGATGGGAATTTAGAATCTATTGAGACCCACAAATCAACTTTTGTTATCAGTAATTAAGCCATATTTAAGGTATTGAGACTTAACAGTCATTACTGGGTAACCAATTAGAGCCACCGAAATGGGAATCGTGTGGTTACTATGGCTGTTGTTGGTTGAGGTGGAGTTTTCCTTATCAAAATTCTCATTAAGCCTTGAACTTTCTACTCCAACAAATTATAGGGAATTAGTTTTAAATCCACACTTTTCATCTAAAGTGAAACCCATAGGGAGACGACAGACGATATATATATATATATATATATATATACCTCAAATTGGTCCTGTAATAGAAAAAGAGGGTAGACATGCCGACTCGATGACCTGACACTATAATCCCTTTAAACCAAATACTATATCGACTTTACCAATTAGACAGGTAGTAATCTATTACGTTTGCTTTAGGTACCAGTGGATTGGAGTAGTTCGTACTTGAGCAAGTTGGACGCAACCTTTCGGTGAGTTTCATATACCTTGGATTCATGCTTTTTGCTAAATGATTTGGAATGAGATTTTTGGGAATAGTTGTGTATATTAAAGAAAACCAAACCAAAAGAATCAAGGGGATAGCCTTGAAATTCCAACCTTACAACCAAACAAGGCAACCAGAGAAACAATCATCCCAAATGGGAAAAGAAAACAACAAAATAAACCGAATCTAGACAGTAATGCTGAAGCACGTACAAAGGGATACCCCAGTCAAAGCACAACTTCGCATTTGCTGCAGAACGTGGCAAATTCCTCCAAGAAAACACACAAGCTTTGACCTCCTCCAATACTCTATGCACCACACCAACTTGTTGAAAAATTCTACAATTGCTCTCCTTCCATATGTGATATATAGTAGCAGCCAAACTTAGTTTGTAAATGTAATTCCGCATAGACTGCCCTTTACAGCTACTAGCAAGGTTCTGACTACCGTATCGGCTCGAGTACCGGTTTTCCGATTGGTACGGTACGGTACTGGTACCGGTCGATACCGGGTACCGTATCGGATTTACCGCAACTATATATATACATATATATGCTATCAAATGTTATTCCTTCCAACACGTTCCCAACTACTAAATATTCCAAACATGATAACCAAACATACTTAATGTCAATTACATATCCATCATAACAAAACGCATGGAAAGTTCTCCAAAAGACAAACACAAAGTTCTCCAGAAGGACATACGCAAAGTTCACCAAAAGAGACTTAAGAAGTACATAAAAGAAACCATAGGTTATCAATCAACATAAATATAAGGATCGTTCTCTCCTCCAATGTCCCAATAATCATACTGGCTCTCGTTCTCATTAGGAAAATCATCCACAGCATCATCAAACAGAGGCTCATGATCATCCAAAGTCAATGTCTCTAAAGATGGTGGTTCAATTATCTCCCATGCAACATCGTGATCTTCATCAAGCAAACTAGGCTCTTCACTCACCCAATCATCCAACACATCTATGTTCTCAAGACTAATCGGGTCAAGTGCATCTTTCCTTCGCCTAATATTCCTACAAAAGTAATTATCACAATTCCCAATTCATGATAAAAAAAAAAATAACCAAAGTATATTAAACATTAGATGAGTTAACATTTTTTTAAATAATACCTTTCTTGAAGTTTCAAATTATAACAAACATAGACTAAATCATTGAGTCTTTTGTGCTCCAGTCTATTTCGCCTCTTAGAATGGATGAGAACTCAAACGTACTCCAATTTCTTTCACATCCAACATTGGCTAAGTACTCGAATAGTAAACTTCTGTAAATCTGGACAATCATGTCCAAATTGCTCCCACCATGCAACTAAAAAATAAAACGTAACAATTTACTAAACAAAAATTTAACGGCTAACAAGTTATAAAATTACTTTAAAAATTTAAAATAGGCCATGTCATAGATCAACATCACCTGGATTTAGTTTCTCTCGTTGACGTATAGCAAGGGACATACCGAAGTCACCAGTTGACTGCTTGTATTCCTCCATTTGTTCACTTATACGGTCTTGGATATTATCATCCGGCACCAAGACTGTAGGAGCTTGAATCATTCCTCGAGAAACTTCTTTTTTCTTTGTAAAAGAGGGCCTAAAATATATCCCGGGATTAAGAAAACAACCTGCCGAATGAAGAGGGCTAGAAAGTTGCTTATCCCATCTTGCATCAATCACTCTAATGTATGGGTTATACAGAGAGAGCCTATTGTTTAACCTTGCCTTAATTGCATCCTTCGCCTTATCCATTGCTTCATACAAGTACCCCATTGCCGGCTTTTCATCACCATCAGTTAGACGAAGAACCCTCACCAAAGGTTCACTAACTTTCACCACAAGTTGACAATTAGACCAAAACTCCCTATCCTCCAAAATAATTTTACCAACTTCTTTCCCACCATTCTCTTTAGCATACCGAGATCCAACCCATTGGTCGCTAGTGAACATTTTTCTAAGCTCTTTCTTGAAATTCATAAGGCATTGAAGACTTAAAAAGTTTGTAGCAAACCTTGTGATGCCAGGACGACACAAGTCTCTACCATTTGTGAAGTCTTTCCTCATCAAATTCACAACCCATGCATGATTGTAAATGTATCGAGTTACCTACAAAAGTAACAATCACAATTCTTAAGACCCGTATTCATAACATATTAACTATAATTTGAGCAATATTCATAACATCTTAAATATAAATGTAGCGAGTTACCTTTTTTGCCTTTTGGATGGTAGCATCTATGTGCGGAAAGTAATTAGGCTTTGCGAAATTCTCCAACATCAAGTCCAAGCAATGAGTTGCACAAGGAGACCAATAGAAGCATCCATAATGTGCTTGCAACCTCTTTCCCGCCGCTTTGTAAGCCGCCTCATTATCCGTAACAAATTGCACAATGTTACTTGGGCCCACTAGTTCAACAACTTCACTAAAAATACTAAACAACGTATCTGCATCCTTAACAAGACCCGATGCATCAATAGACTTCAAGAACATAGTCCCTTTAGGACAATAAACAAGGAAATTTATCACCGGGATTTGATTTTGGCTCGACCATCCATCCGACATAATAGAACATCCATAAGTCCTCCATGTGTTTTTAATTTCAGCAAGATACTCTCTAATTTCACGAACATTATTATTTAAAAGAGTGCATCTCAAGTCATGATACGAAGGACCCTTGAAACCTGGTCCAATGGCTAGCATTGAATCAATTGCCGATTGGTAATATGGAGATAAAGATGCATTAAATGGAATGTTAGCATCATACCACCATCGAGAAACTGCCATTCTTGCTTCATCAATAGCTTGTTTAGATGACAATGCACTTCTTATAGAAGGTTGGGAACCCGGCGTTGTTCTTGGAGCAAAATAGCCACTTGTTGTTGTCGGCCTTCTTTTTTGCCTCGACCCCTCTCCGGACAGTGTTCTCTGGATTTCACTCTCTTCATCTTCTTCATCGTAAGAGGGTCCATGTCCAATATCTTGACTCACCCTATTCTTTCTTTGTTTTTCTTGTTGATACTCTTCAAGCATTTGTTTCATTTGCCATTTGACATCCAATTCTACCTTTTTACAAGGTTATACATCCCCTTTTATCCCGGCGAGATGTTTTTTCAAACGCGTGATTCCACCACCTTTAATATTCTTTTGACAAAAGAGGCAAATGATGTTCTTTTTTCCCACAACCAAACTACCATAAGCCCAAGCAGGGTCATCAGATTTTGCAGGAGCCGAGGACATGGACGCTGATTGAGCATGGCTAGAACCATGATCACTCATCTTGTTCCTATTTTTTTGGCAATAACATAAAAAACACAACAGGTTAATTACTTCAGGTTAATTACTCCAAAACCTCTTATTTTCCTATCACTATTTGTGACTTTGTGTGAATGATAAAGAAGATATAAGTTGGCTCTGCTGTTAAAAACAATTTATCAAACACATGGAGTGCATAAACCTATAGTAGATAATATCGTGAATGGAGAGAGAATAAGAGGTTACATGTTTAACAACAGAGAGATTACATGTTGAAAAACTTTGAAATAAAGAGATTAGAATAATTATTTTGCACTAACAAAAAAATAACACGTTAGAGACTTTACCTTGAGGGAAGGTAAAGAGATTGATGGAGGATGAACAATGACGATCGGCGATCTGATTAGTGAGAGAGAGCAGGCAGCGGCGTGAGAGAGGGGGCAACCATTTCCGCCGCAGCGGAGTGAGAGAGAGGCAGAGGAGTGAGAGAGAAGCAGATCAAAGAGTGAGAGACTGAGATAGAGCCTTCAGGTTAGGGTTTTGATCGGCAGAGTGAGAAAGAGGGGTTTAATTTGGAAAAAATTATGAAACTACCACTTTGCAAAAATATCGCCTGGTAACAGCAATACCGCCGATATGGGCGATATTTTCCGGTAAATCAAAAGCCCCTCTTTCTGATGGGAATTTAGAATCTATTGAGACCCACAAATCAACTTTTGTTATCAGTAATTAAGCGCTATTTAAGGTATTGAGACTTAACAGCAGTCATTACTGGGTAACCAATTAGAGCCACCGACACCGAAATGGGAATTGTGTGGTTACTATGGCTGTTGTTGGTTGAGGTGGAGTTTTCTTTATCAAAATTCTCATTAAGCCTTGAACTTTCTACTCAACAGATTATAGGGAATTAGTTTTAAATCCACACTTTCATCTAAAGTGAAACCCATAGGGAGACGACAGATCATATGCATATATATATAGACCTCAAATTGGTTCTGTAATAGAAAAAGGGGGTAGACACGCCGACTCGACGACCTGACACTATAATCCCATTAAACCAAATACTATATTGACTTTACCAATTAGACAGGTAGTAATCTATTACGTTTGCTTTAGGTACCAGTGGATTGGAGTAGTTCGTACTTGAGTGAGTTGGACGCAACCTTTCGGTGAGTTTCATATACCTTGGATTCATGCTTTTTGCTAAATGATTTGGAATGAGATTTGTGTTAAAATTACTGGGGAAAAATATAGAACTCATGTTTTTCTATGGGAGTTGATCTCCGATGTTTCAGAGATGATTTTTTGTATGCTTATGTTATACTTTAGACCATGGCGATATGTTTGACAGATTGAAAACTTGATTTGCTGAGACATGCCTATGGTGATATGACTTATTCGAACGGTGTCCCGGGCACTAGGGGACGTTAAATGGTCTAGTGTGATTGATGAAATAAGTTGGAGGTGCAGCCAAGCACCACCGGGTATTGATATCATACCACTCTCTAATGGGGTCGCTCCCCAACCGACTGGCATAAAAGGAAAACCGTTGAAAGGGAGTATTTGAAATGGGCATGTGAAAATGAAATGGGGTCCTCTTTCTTGGACCAAAAGAAAAGAGCTTCTAGACAATATATGAAGTATTACTTGCTCTATCAATTGTTTTTACATTTGGCAAATCATGATTATGGTTCGACACTTGTATTTCCATGGTCAAACTTGAAACCTTGGTATATGTTTCTCACCCGAGCTTTGGCTTATGAAAACCTATTTTTTTTCCAGGTCGATGTATATAACAGGTGGTGGTTATGTCAAGGGATCAAGTAGGAGTGCTAGGTGCTAGCTTGTGAATAAGGAGTGTGTTTTTTTTAAAGTTTGTAAGTATGTTTAGGAGTCGCTTATGCGAGTTATGTAAATTTGTGACACTTAGCTGCTCTGGAGTTAATGTATAAAATAAAGCTTCCGTTGTCTCTTTATATTATGCTTTGAATTGCTTTGATGTTAAGAAGGATGAGGCCTTGGTGACTACGTCATCGGCCGGTCACGTGACCTATATTGGATTTGGGTCGTGACACGCTGAACTTGTAGGCATGCCTCCCGTTCACGTTCAGTCCGTTTCTAATTTGGAAGCTTCTATTGAATATTTTCTTATCCGATTAAGTAGAGGAAAGTATTTGAATATGCACTTTGTGGTTCTTGCAGGTGAATGGGAAAAATGGCTCTCCTTTATATTATTGCCCTAATGAGAATTCTCATGTCACTAGTTATAGAATGGTCTCTAAGAAATTTCCGATCTTGTTGAATCGCGAAAGGTGGTCTCGTGAAGAAAGGGAGAATCTCGCTAAGGGAATAAAACAGCAAATCCAAGAACTGTTGCTTCAAAATTCAGTTGATTTAATCAGGTATGTTTTCTCATGATAAACTCTCGATGTTTGTGCAGCTCATTATATTAAAGCTTTATGTTTTTCCTTATTTCTTTTGGGAATGGGCTTGCGAATGTTTGGAAGGGATATTTGCTTATTGGCAGGAGTGGATATTGGCGTTTTAGTTCACTTGCCATCAGAATGGATATTATCAGGACTTAATTTTCTCTATGACTTAAGTACTTTAATCAAGGTTGTCAAATTGCGAATTGAATTGAGAATTGGATAGATCCTTTTCCGAGTTGTGAATTGAATTGAATCGTGAATCGTATAGATTTGGTCCAAATTTAGGAAGTACATTGGAAAATGTATCTACGCACCTACAAGTAAAGATACATTGTACAATTGTAAATTTTAAGCTTTAATCACTCTTGAAGTTTGTTTTGTAATTTCTACTATTAGGTACGAAACTAGCTTATATGTCAACATATGTGGGTTGGTCTGAAGCTCTGAACCTTGTCCCGGTGTATGATTTAGAGGATACAAGAATTAAAAAGATCAATTTGTGAAATTACACATCCATGTGGGATATTATCCTCGATAATATTCACAGCTACTTATAATAATACCATCTAGCAAATTAAAATTATAACATTTTAAAGACGTTGAGCACATCTATTGACTCAAACTACAATAAAATATGAAAATTCTACTGAAATAAAGTAGATAACTCATACTAGTCGAATACAACAATTGTGATAAACCTTGATTCGCCTATAGATTTGTATCGTCTTTTAATGTACAATTCACCACTGACTTTATATAAACCTTGATTCACCTGTAGATTCGTATCGTTTTTGCATGGATCATTTATCGATTTGACAACCGACCTTGTAATGCTTTGCTTGTTTTATTAGGAATTGTTTCTATAACTCTACAATCTTAACTCTGGGAATTTTATGTTGCTGCCTAATTACTAGATTAACTTTAGTTTAGCATGTTCAAGGAGAGTCTTCTCTTCTCCCATAGGACTACCATCTTCGAGTGTATATTTGTCCATCCTACAGGGATTGTTATCTAAAACTATTATTTACATGTTTGATAGAGTATTTATTCTCACCTGTATATCAACTGACAAGTTTTGCTTGACAGTGATGTAGAAAGATCTTCTGGAGATTCAAGTGACTTTGATAGTATGATTGCATCAATTAGGGATCTGGATATCACCCCTGAGAAAATTAGATCATTTCTGCCCAAGGTTAACTGGGAGCGGTTGGGCTCTATGTACGTCGCAGGTCATTCTGGTGCAGAATGTGAAGCAAGGTAACTTAAATATTTTTTCCCTCAAGTGAAAACCATCTATTCTTGAAGTTTGGTTTGGAATATTGTGTGTACTTTTAATTATCGGCCTCCTAGCTCAATTTTGGAATTCTTCGACCTACTGGAGGTTCGATAAAGAGATTGGAGCATAGATGGTTAATAATATGCAAATCAATATGAATTAAGCATGTTAGCACAATAAATTCTTATTTAGTAGGCCGCTTATTCAGTATATCATGAATTTTAATTTTACGTTATAGTCATGTACAACTCTTTCTTTTGATATGGGCATAAGTTATTCGCATTCATAAAGATGAAAATGTGCAAGGGTAGTGTAGTCTTTCTTTCTTACTAGTTACCGGCACGTGCAAGGCACGTGCTTTGCTTCGATAAGGTGAACGAAAAAATAGAACTCATCGAGCAAGTCTATAGAAAGCTCAACTCAACGTCCTTAACCCAAGCACTATATTGTTCTGTATTCAAGGTGTTGGTATAATAAATTAAGATGTGGAGAGTAGATTTGTCTTTTTAGGTTTGTGCATGGAAAAAACTCGACTGCCGCTTTTATATAGGTAGTAGATTGGGTTTTTCCTGAGGTTATTAAGTTTTGGCTTTATAACTGTTAGAATAGCTTTATCTCTCTCTCTCTCTCATAATATAAATAATGTCTTTTGTGTTCGGGTTAGTTAACGCCCTTACTCACTTCTCTTTCTCTCTTCTAAATAACATGGTATCAGAGCAGGTCCCTCATCCACCTTAGATTCCCCTAACCCTAATTCTTCACAGCCGTTCTCCAGAAAACTCAACCTCCATCAACCTTCGTGTATACTACCATCAACAACCATCACCACCGTATTCTGCCATCAACAACCATCTTCCCTTCATCCTCTAAATCGACTCTCTCACATCAAACCCTAAATCATGAAACCCTAAATTGACCCATACAACCCATACTGACATCTAGGGATGGCCATCTCGGCTGACCCGCCCCTATCTAACCCGTCCCTTTCCCGAAAAGGTAGGGGATCCCCTGATTTTTTCGGGGATTGGGTAGGGTATGGGGATTTCTTTTAAAAAAATTCAGGGATCGGGTAGGCACCGCCTAGCGCCTTAGCCGATTAATCGGCGCCTTGACAATAAGGCAGATTTTCCATTTTTTTATTTTTTAAAAATATTCTCCTATACTGTCCCCAAGTTTTGAGAGCAAATACATCAATAAAAGTTGAAAAAAACATTAAATAACATGGAAACTATGTAATAATGCGAAGGTAAACGTTCAAAGTTCAAACAAAATGACACTAAGTAGTACCAACTACCAAATAACTAGTCAATTACTAACTTCAAAATAAAATGGAACTAAGTAGTACTAGGGCTTGTAAAAGTTTCAATTGTGTAAACTGGAAAGTGCTGGGTATATTTTGTTGTTTGTATACAGTATATCTATAGATAACTACACCAAACCCCCTTAAATTCTATTACAACAACACTAAAGCCCTTAAATTTCTAAAGCCGCATATTTTACCCAACTAACGGTCCGATTAATCGCCGCCTTTCTCCGCCTAGCCGATTATTCGCGCCTACTGCCTAGCCCACGTAGCCGATTAATCACCGCCTTGCTCCGCCTTATGGCCGATTAATCGGTTGATCGCCTTTTCAAATGCCTCGACCCCTAGGATAGAATCATGTCAGGTGCCTACTACAGAGGTAAATTAGAGTTCTGTCCCCTTCCTTATCACGGGAAGGCCTACTAATCTATGTTAAAAGGAATTGTAAGATGCGATCTTTTTTTTCCTAGTGGATTCGTTGAAGCTTCAGTTTTGTTCAAGGAAGCTAACTTGGAACTTTAAAATCACTGGCACCACCTAGTTCCAAAGTTTTTTCCTACATATGGTGCAAGTGAGTACTTTTGACAAGTTCATAGGTTTTTATTAATACGAGTAATCATCATCTAGTTGTGTTAGGTTTCCTTTTGAAGTACTTGTTAATCAAAATCTGCTGCTAGATAATACATATCCTCTTTACGGAAAACACTTCCAGAGGGGAAGATTTCGAGAGCAGAAATCCTCGAGTCTAGTAAAGGGAGCTTTATTATAATCCTGTACAGGCTTTTTACCATGCTATTTAGCTTGAAACCTTTCTTACTTCTAGGAAAAGTTACGATGGTCAGCAGTCTTGCTCTGCAGCACCCTTTTCATTTGAAACAAAACATCACTGTGTTCTGCTTTCTCCCTTAGAAAGGTAATATATCTTCAGACCATTAGCATAATGTCTGGCATTTCCAGTTTCAGTTTCTGCAGTATTTGACTGGTTTTGTGCTTTTTGAACTTT
>JAXBDA010006812.1:0-19524 GCA_036023075.1 Gaultheria prostrata
GAGAGAGGGAGAGAGAGAGAGAGAGAGAGAGAGAGAGAGAGAGAGAGAGAGAGAGAGAGAGAGAGAGGCGGTGTGGTAAAAAGTAAAATAAATCCAGTGCAGGGACTTGAACCCTGGTGGATAAGGAAAGAAGTCATGCACCTTAACCATAGAGGCAAGTGCACTCCTTGTTAAGATGTTTCCTATTTTTATATTTATTATAACTCTTTTTGCGATTTTTTTTTTTTTGTGATATTTTTGAAATGGGGGTGGCACGTGCCACCTCCCCCACTATTGGGCTACGTCCCTGAACACACCACCATCTTCCCTGTCTGACAAATGCGAAAAAAAGCCCGTACGTGTGTGTGTCATGTGTGGAAACGTGTGAATGCATGATAAGAAAACCCAAACAAAAGAAGACCCAAAAAAAATTTGAATGATGACTGAAACTCTCTGGCTGAATCTCGCCTTAAACGAACGACGAGAAGGCTAAGATCGCGAGATGCAGAGATGGAACGAACCACACGGATAGCACAACGCCGGAGCACAGCTGCTGAGCTTTCATATGACCCAAAACATAGCAGAGAGGAGGTTGAGATCAGTATGGCACGGAGGAGTGACGGAGCCAAAATTTTGGCCTAAAGGGAGCCGACTTAATAGACATATTTTTATTTAAGCATATATCAATTATATCATATACCTTTTATTTTTCAACATAACAGATTTGCACATTGAAATTATTCTAGCCTAATGTATTAAAAGTATAGGAATCCTTTTGCTTTATTTCTTTAGACTATTACCACACTCACATATTTATTTTTCACTTATGATGGGAATTGAGAAATGAAAATAAAAGTATAAAATAACCTGTATCTTTAATAAATCAAACCAAAATTATTAAGATCATAAGAAATAATTATATGGATAATATCAATAATACTTAGAATTAGTATTATATATTAACAGAATTTTCAAACCCGGCGGCAGGGTGGCGGAGGAGGGAGGATGGGGTATTAGACTTTCACCTCACTGATTAATTCACCAAATGGCAGCACACTCAATTTCACCAGATTATGTGGTCTGAAGCTTTCCGATCATTCGATGAGTTTCTCACTCCAAATCCTCCACGCACTCGCTCTTAATCATACTTTAATGAATTTTTGTGTTTTAAGGTGTTTTTAAAAGACGCTTTTACGTTCTCATTGCTATTTTCACTCACGCTCAAGGATTACGTGACTTAACTGACAATGAATATTAGTAACTCAATAACATTTATTATGAAAAAGTACGGAACATATATAATTGAAAACAATTTAGCATAAACTCAAATACCAAAATGCGTAACAATGCAAAAACACCATGAATAGTCAATATTACGAGTGGAGTGGTAAACAAGTAGTGTTGCATCTGCACCGTGAAATTTGATGTCTCAAGTCATTTCAAACTATTGTAAGACTTATTTTATTATACGGCTTTTCAGACTATTGTAAGACTTATTTTGTTATACGGCTTAAAGTAGTTTATTGAAAGAAAAAAAAATGATCGAGCATTATCAAATTACAATTATTTTGAAAGAATATGCTAACAAGAGCTTCTCTAATCCAATAATTTTATTTTATAGTGTGAATATTTATTTTTTTATTAAAAAACCGAGTGAAGGGGATTTCCTATATAATGTCAACTTCAACCACATATCTCTATCTCTATTTTTTTTAATCTTGATTCAATTACCTAATTGTCTAATTCCATACTAAATTCATTTGTTTCTTTTTTTATATTCAAAGTGTACATTTGGAAGATCTTTTCCTTCATAGTTCATACTCTATGTAGAGGAAGAATCATTCTCTGTGTAGATGAACAATCATTGGACGTTTGCAATAAAGTTTTATATGCAAATTTAGATATTTTAACTCCAGATTCTACTACAGATTCTAGATTTTGGATTTTAGTGCAGATAAACATGTTTACTATAACTGGGAATCTATAGTTAACATGCAGTAAAATTTAGAATTACCTTTCAAAGTAATTAGAATATAAAATTTATTCTGAAAAGCACCCTAAACCCCATATTCTATAGAGAAATATTTTCATATTTCATCTTTTAGGAATCCCTAGAATTAATCCCACGTCCATTGATAAGAATTAATGTTCGGCAAACACTTTTCATAACTTTTTAAATGCTAAAATCTCAAAATCGATCTAATGCTACAATTTTTTGGAAACACGCATTTCCTGAGAAGTATATGTGAAATTATTTTACCTAATTTTTTATTTACAATATAGGTGTTTTATACATATGTAATGCTAAAATATACAGTCTAGAATTTAAATAGAATTTTTTTAGTGCAAGTTCAGGACTAAATAATGTATTAATAAAAGTTACTCCATGATAAAAAGGGTAACACTAAATAATAGGCTAGGGTAAAAGGATCATAATACAAATCAAAACTATAATCATTCAGATTATACTTCTAACCACTAATTTGCTGTTTATGCATGTATATCACCAAAATACTTTTGCAGAGATCTCAATAATTATGGCATACAATTTATAATCTCTTCTGCCTATTTAATCCGAACAAATTTCTAGATTCTGTAAACTATTTGAATTAAAACGCTGTTTTTTTTTACCAGAAAAAATAATTTATTAACCTTTTAATATGATTACAAAAATTAAAAGGACCAGAGAACACGGGCATCATGACGAAAAACAAAAATCGACCCAGCAAAATTGGCACCACGTCTAGCGGCAATCATTGAATATATTAAAACAGTCGTTAACGACCTATAGCTTCTTCATCAATTTATGATTGTATAGACAAATTCAAGGATGCTCTCATTGAAAAAATTCTGATTTCGTATAAAAAGCCTTAATGAGTGCAACGGGAAAAATCTATTTTACATCCGTAATTTTTTAGTCTTTTATTCATTTGAAATTAAAAATGATATCCTGAAAATTCACATTGATGAAGACAAAATACGAGTGCACATCATAAGAAGCGGAGTATGAAAATCAATTACATATAAATAAACACATGATTGTTTTTATGCAACAGGGCCATATCATGCTTAGATAAGTTATCTTCAAACTTAAGCAAGCTTCTCGTAATCACAAGGAGAATACGATTACCAGAGTCCAGAGGTAGAGTACGAAAATCAGTTTCTTAATTTATCTAATTAAAATGATGTATTCTAAAAGTATTAAAGAAATTAAGGAACAGACAAGAAATGTAAATTTCATTTGCATTTACCACATATTTATATTGCATTAAGTACTCTAAAGATGAAGACCATAAACAATCAATAATTAGCATATATGCCCGTCACTGTCGTTACATCATGTGAAAGGCCATTTGGTACCATCACATTGCATTCTACTCACTTGGTCAATGGTTTCCCATTACCCTTACAACTTATTCTATGTTTATTGCCTTTTTCATTTGGATTTACGCCGAATCTGCATTATCAAAAAGATATGTCTTTTTGATAGTGTAGATTCAACACGTAAATCAAAATGAAGAAAATCATCAACAAAAAAATGTAATCTATTTGATAGTGTAGATTCAGCGCGTAAATCTAAATGGAGAAAAAAAGCATAAACCCCGAATAAGTTGCAGTGTCCTTTGAGGGTAATGGGAAACCATTCACTTAGGAATACAATTTAAAATAAAAGGCTCTTAGAAAATGTTAAAGACGCATATAATCCATATTAATCTGGAGGCCAAGAATGTATTGGTTGAGATAAAGAAAGAGAGAACGAAAATGGAAGGACGGAGAAGACTAATTTAAACTTATCTAGAAATATTTTCTTCTGCTAATATCTGCTTATTCACTTCACTTCATTTGTTGATGTCAGCTTATTCTCCTGCAAAATATCATATAATAATTGTATATCTCAACCAATTATGACATTAACTTCTCCCCAAAATTTTCTCTTTTCCATTTTGAAACACAAATATTTTTGTAAATTCCGCTTAGTCACACATTTTTGGATACTAAATTTTTGTCATTGTAAAAAATTTTCCAGCATTTTACACGAAAATTTAGAAAAGTCAGTGCTTCACTGTCTATTGGATCGTTTTATCTACAATTTTTTTTTACACATCGTACATATATTTATACCTTGTGATTTCTTTTGTCGAGATAAATGATTAATTTAAGAATTTGACAAGAAATTTTACGAAAAACCATTTGCTTTGTTTTTGTTTTTTTCAATTTTAAGATACGTTTTGAGATTAAAAAGAAAAAGGTTGTATAATATTTCGTTCTTTTTTTTGTCTTTAGTCGATTGTTTAAATGTTTAACAAACTTTTTTAATTTTTTAATAGAGGTTATATACATCCAAAAAGTAAAAAATAAAAATAAATAGATTTCCTAAAAAAATACTAAAAACAATAAAATTCGAATGACGAAGCACTTAAAAAGTTGGAGATAAATTTCTTGAGATGAGAAAAGAGTTTATAAAATAAAATAATTTTGTCCCAACAAACACTAAATTTTATAATTCAACAAACGTTCGAGCTTCGAGGAAGCCCGAGGGTCCTACTTCTCACGTCCTTAATCACATTTTTTTCCCCTATCATTCAATTTTTTATTGCAATGGTGATACTGTACATTTTAAGAAAATAAAAAATTTTGCAATAAAAAAGACAATAAAATATGAAGCCACTCCCATCTATATCTAGTTCACGCCAAATTTTTCGTCTTCAGACTCATGTCAAAATACCACTAGTTTCGGGAAAAAACAAAATACCAATCATGTCTCCCTAAATTACTTGTTTGGTATTTCTAAGTTTCATAATCTTTTTGTTTAGTTTTTCATCGTAATATTTTGGATTAATCATTCATCTCGACGAGACGAACTAGAAAAATATAACAAAATGGGATGACGTTGAAAAAAGTTCATAGAAGACAAAAAATACCTAAAATACCAGTTGTTCGGTATTTGTTCGTCTTTAGTGAACTTTTTATGGTTTTGGTGTAATTTTTAAACTTCTTAGATTTATCGAGACGAATGGTTAATTAATGCAAAAAATATAAAGTGAATCTAACCAAAATTCAGAAAAGACAAACAAACATAGCATTTAGTTTATTTAGTTAAGATCAGAAATGACTTTGTCTTCAAATAAGTGCAAAATACCATTTTGTCCATTTAATCAATAGTGTGAACTCACCCTAAATCAGGCTTCATCAAAGGGGCTTGAATCTGAGCATACTATTCAAACGGAAAAGCCAAGAGACACTAATTAATGTACAAAATATAAATGTGGCATTCTTTTAGTGGATGCGTACATCATGACCTATGTACTTTTAGTGTAACAGTTTGTAAATTATTTAGTACCTCTAGCATAGATCATTCTAAACAAGCCTCGGGAAAAATTGTGCCGACATTACTCCTTTTTTTTTTTGGAACGGTTTGTACGCCCATTGTTTTACCTCACATATCTTGACTTGACCTGAACAAAACTATTTCATATAAGCCTATGTTAAAGTACTTTTTAAGAGGCCTATGTTGTATTAAATGTATATCAACTAGTGAACACGCAGTCTCTGGTTATTGGGCGAAGATCTCAAGAGAGGTTATTCGATGATCCTAAAACATCGTCACGTGATGATTCAGAGGCATATACCAACACACATTTACCGACACACATTTATTTGGAGTTCATGATCATGAGTCTTGCATTAACATATCCTGATGGAAGCCCGTAAACATCATGTGATGGTCTTATAAAAAAAATATCATGTGACGATACTCTGAAAGAAAATAATAATATTTTGGCTTCACTCACGTAATGTTTTCGTTGTTGTTTCGGAGACATTCGATCGATAAAATTGGGGCATGTTTGTAATGTTTCCCAGTGTTTGCTCTCTCACGCTCGTCGATCATTGCATTCCTGGCGGCGGCGATCATTAAAGATGGAGCCAATTCACCCACGGAGAAAACAGATGGAGCAAGATTCTTTGTAAATTACTGTGGAAAAACAAGCTACAAATAAAAGTTATCATTATTATAAGAGAAATGCTAGATGTATTAAATAATGTAACTAATATACCAAATGTACATTTGATATTTTTTTATTGGATGAGTGCATTCATGTATTGCATCATGAATTGATGTAGTAATAAAATGTACTTTTAGTGTAATAGTTTGTAAGTTATTTAGTGCTTAGCATTTCTCTTAGTATAAAACAGAGAGGTTTTACAAAATGTCTAGGCATATAAATAAAGAAGTATCCATGGTAGTCCGATCATATTTTAACCTTAAGTTCTAGCCATCAGATCATTTCTTTTTCAAAAGATAATATAGAATATGTTCCCAAAAAGTCTACCCCTCTCTCCCCCACTTTTTAGGTAATGTATTCCTATTTAAATATTTGTATTTTATGATCAAATAAGAAAACGTCTCAAGAAAAAAAAATAGCTGAAGCTTTGTATGGATTACATTTGTCGGGACCAGTCAGGTAGAGCGGATATTTTATTTTGTTGAAGATGTATTTTATTCTGATGTGTCTTTAGACACGAGCATCTGCTAGTACCCATAATATAGCACTGGAAAGTACACTTTGTACCTCTCAACTTTAAATTAGAGTGGAAGTTGTTAGTTTTTTGCTTTAATTTCTACATTTGCAGCAATGTTGGGTCCGGACCCATGCGATTTCGGACAATTCTGAGCGTTTTGCAACCTTGCCGCAGTGTTGGTCCGGACCAAGAGTCCTGGTTGCATGTTTTGGCGCAAGAGGCTTGGTCCGGACCCGCGCGACGTACAGTAGCCTTATAAATGCTTTTTTGAGGGTTTTGTTGTATGGTATTGCTTTCACATCTAATTTTTTGTGAGAGGCAAAGAGAGAGAAACTCTGTGAGCTCATCTGTAGCCTTCGGGCATCTGATTCTCTTCTGATTAGTGAAACCCCCAATCATCTGACTGCCCGTAGAGTAGGTATTCATTGTCGAACCATGTAAAATCTCTCTGTTCTTTGTGATTGCTCTTTCTCTCCCTCTCTTCTCTTGTTTGTTCAATTACATAGCATAAATGGCATCCGTTTTCTGTGTTTGTTCACGCTTCAACACAACAAACTGATATCAGAGCTCTGGGTTTTCGACCTAGGGTTTGTTTTTGGTGATTTTTGCTATCGTTATTGAAGAACAATGTCTGAGATTCCGGTAAAAATCTGAAGGACGATAAAAATCTGAAGGATGGTGATATTTCATCTTCCAAACCTGTACCAAGTTTTTGGCCTGGGGCTTCGCGACAAATTATGTCTGGTGCTAAATTTGATGTGGAAAAATTTGATGGCAAAAGTAACTTCGATATGTGGCAGTGCGAGGTTATGGATGTCTTGATCCAACATGAGTTGGATTTTGCTTTGTGGGACAAGCCTGAGAACTGTGGCGAGGAAGAATGGGATCAGATCAACCGCCTGACGTGCGGTTTTATCAGGCTGTGTCTCGCAAAGGATCAGAAGTATTTTGTTACGCGGGAAACAAGGGCGAAGGATTTTTGGAAAAAGCTCAAGGATAAGTTCATGACTAAGAGCGTAGAGAACCGTCTCTACCTAAAGAATAAGCTGTTCAGGTTTCAATATCGTTCAAGTACTACTATGTCTGAGCACTTGAACGATTATAACAAAATACTTGCGGATTTATTATATCTAGATGTGTTAATTCTAGTTGAGGATAAAGCCCTTCTGCTATTGAATTCTTTGCCCAAGGAATATGAGCATCTGTCTACCACCTTATTGTATGGGAAGGATTCAATTAAATTTGATGATGTTTCTAATGCTCTTGCGAATAATGAGTATCGCAAGAGGGACATGCAAGCCCATTGAGTGTCATCAAGCTCTGGTTCAGGTTCAGTAGAAGCTTTGTCTGTCAGGAGAAGTTCTGAAACTAAGAAAAATAGCGGTAACCTTGGGTGCTCCCAATCTAAAGGGAGATGGAGGAGTGCGTCCACTTCTGGTAGAGTTGCTAAGGATGAATGCGCCTATTGTCGCGAGAAGGGGCATTGGAAGGAGGATTGTCCTAAAAAGAGGGCAGCTTATGCCGCCAATGTAGCATGGGAAGAAGATAATCTGGCTTTGATGGGTTCGTCATTAGCTTCCGAGGCTGGTTAGTGGATCTTGGATTCTAAGTGTACCTACCATATGTGTCCTAACAAAGACTGGTTTTCCACCATTGACATGGTTGATGGTGGAGCTGTGTTTATGGGCAATGATCATGCCTGTGAGACAGTCGGGGTGGGGAAGATCAGATTGAAGCTACATGATGGGTCTGTTCGTATTCTATCTGATGTTCGGTATGTTCCGGACTTGAAGAAGAATCTAATTTCATTGGGTGCTTTAGACTCTAAGGGTTATCGGATTACCATTGACGGTGGAGTTCTAAAGGTTGTGAATGGTGCTATGGTTGTGATGATGGGTATTCAGCAGAATAACTTGTATTTTCTGCAGGGTTGTACAATTGTAGGTGGGTCAACCACCGCCTATAGCAACGTCTGTGAGGATGATTCATACACTTCCAGACTGGCGAAAAGGCCATGCAAGGCCTTCTAAAACAAGATTTGTTGAAAGGGGCCAAGACTTGCAAGATGGGTTTCTGTGAGCATTGGTTTCTGAGGAAGCAAATTAGGGTCAAGTTCGGCACTGTTATTCACGAAACAAAGGGTACGCTTGACTACATCCACTCAGATGTGTGGGGTCTTGCTAGGGTTGCTTCTAATGGTGGTAAGTACTATTTTGTTTCTTTTGTTGATGATTTCTCACGTCGTGTTTGGATTTATACCATGAAACATAAGAATGTGGCGCGTGATGTTTTCCTTAATTGGAAGAAACTGATTGAGAACCAGACTTGTAAAAAGATCAAGCGCCTCAGGTCAGACAATGGGGGAGACTACCGATCTGAGCCTCTCTTCGATATTTGTAAGGAGTATGGTATATCGCGGCACTTCACACTAAAAGGCACATTACAACAAAATGGTGTGGCAGAGAGGATGAACCGTACCTGGTTGCATGTTTTGGCGGAGGAGGCTTGGTCCAGACCTTGGAAAGGGTTGGTCCGGACCAAGGGTCCTGGTTGTATGTTTTGGCGGAGGAGGCTTGGTTCGGACCTTGGCGACGTACAACAACCCTATAAATGCCTTTTACGGTTTTCTTTTATGGTATTGATTTCACATCTGATTTTCTGTGTGAGGCAAAGAGAGACAAACTGTGTGAGCTCATCTATAGCCTTCGGGCATCTGATTCTCTTCTGATTAGTGAAACCCTTAATCATCTGACTGCCCGTGGAGGAGGTATACGTTGCCGAACCACGTAAAATCTCTGTGTTCTTTGTGATCTTTCTCTCCTTCTTTTCTCTGGTTTGTTCAATTACATAGCATAAATCGCATTCGTTTTCTGTGTATGTTCACGCTTCCGCACAACAAAAGCTCTGACCAGATGAGCTAGACAGATGGGGTTTTCCGTGTCCTATGTGGGATCCATTGTACATTCAGTGCAGTAATATGAAACATTTATTTTGTAAGGCATGCAAAATCATATATTCACGCCAAAAATCAACTTAATCGGGCCGTCCATTTTGTAAACCAAAATTCAATTTTATACATACCTATTGATGTCCGATCAAACGGATTTTTCGCATGGATATATTATTTGGGGGCCCTATAAGATGAACAGTTCAGATTACCACAGTGACCATGCGGTGGGCCCACACAAACTTTTCTTTTTAAATTATTAGGTGTCACTGTTGACACCAGATTTTGCCCCACTCCTATTTTTATCAAATCAAATCGATGATGTTGGATCATCGAAAATCAAAAGCAGCCTTATCGAGTAGAACATTCGGTTCCCTGAAAAGGTAAACGGGCAAAGTACAAGATACTGATACCACGACATCAACTTTAAATACCAATATATATCTAACATCTGCATGTGCATGTGCATAGCTTGGATGACAAGCATGCCATTTCAGGAGGCAAAAACCCTCCCTTCTATATATTGACAGAAATCAGCTTCCGGAAGCTCGTTTCTGGGTCAATGGAGCATCATACTGTTGGATGTACTCATTTCAATATTCCAGAGTGACTGGTTCAAGCCCCGTCAAGATCGGACGACGATTGACTGTTGAACCATCACTCCCCCTGTACCCTTACTTGGTAAAAAACTGACGAATAGGGCTAGAAGATCCAGGTTTTATCTATACAACTCCAAATCTCACCAAACTTCATATTTAAGCTTAACGTGATGAAATTAAGTCTCACGTCAAGTATCGGGCGATTCCAAGCCCGTTTGATATTTTCGGGGACACCGTGCTTCCCGAGACGGTCGATTCCATGATCATGGACATCGAGACCAAATTTTCAAGATCAACACCGTTGATAATTCATTTCTAAGTATACTGAAGTTCCCTGTAAAATTTCAGGTCAATCGGACTTCGTTTGGTCATCTGATCGCTTACAGCGCTCCAATTCAACCGAAAGTCGGGCAATCGCATTTCTCTATCTTCGGAGCATAATTTGGAAAAACGGACGTCGCCATGACGCTCAGGACACCTCAAAACCTTAGAGATACCTCCCTGGACATCGTTGGATCAAAGGGCTATACACAAGAATGGACGAGCCGGGACTGCACCGCACAAAGCTGTGCAAACCCCTAGGAGCCTAAAGAATAGGCGCCTACCCTAGGGCAGCCAATGGCTGCCTTCCACATGTCCTAGGCACCTAAACTAAAGACTCCTTCCCTCCATATAAATATCAGAAGCCATTTTGAAGTTCAGGGCCCTCTTCCACCCTGTGAGTCCTGTGTTGCGTGAGTCTTGTGGTCGTTTGAGACCGATTAGTGAGTAGGTTTGAGTGCTAGCTTTAGGCGGTAGCTCTGTCGGGTTTCTTAGAAAAGAACCTCGGTAGTCAGAGTTGTGCCGAAGCTCTGCCGGATTCCCCAGGTGGAATCTCGGGATATAGATACTACGCGGAAGTTTTTCTCTGAGAAGAACTATCGGTAGTCAGGCCTTAGCGGTAGCTCTGTCCGAGTATTGTTACAGATTCACTGGTCCTGCCGTTACTCTGTCCGAGTATCGTCGCAAATTCATTGGTCCTACCGTTACTCTGTCCGAGTATCGTCGCAGATTCCCCGGTTCTGTCGTTACTCTATCTGAGTATCGTCGCAAATTCACCGGTTCTTCCGTTACTCCGTCCGAGTATCGTCGTAGATTCCCCGAACCTGGCGTTACTCTGTCTGAGTACCAACGTAGATCCTCCAGTCCTGCCGTTACACTGCCCGATTTCCGGCTCCAAATCAACCAGTTTCTTCCGAAGGCTATAGCCGATTTTCCGGGCAATCTTATACATCCGATTCTCCACCCGGGGTTCGAGCGGGGAGTTTGTAAGTGAATTCAAATATCAACTGTTGCTTATTTACTTTCAGCATGTAGTAATACCTAGAACAGTGCCTGCCCGGGCCAGTCCCACGTCCAAACCGGACGCTTTTATACTGCATAATCATTTTCAGTCGGTCTATATGTCAATAAAAATCATCTATAAATAAGCGTACACTTTCACTGTGCACCGCGTCAGTCTCGTTAGGGTTTTGCGGCAAAGAATACCAAAAGACTATCAACACGGCGTAAAAGCCAAAGGGGTTTGGTACTTCAAACGAGTCCATTGCGTGGCTCTACCATCACCTCTGGGTCTTTTCTGTATCTTTTGAGATCGCTATAACCTTGATTTGACTAGCCGTCCGGACAATCATACAAAACTTCCAAAAAATAAAAGCATCGGGATTAATTCAATGAATTCAGATATATTTTCATAAATCGAACCGAGGTCCAAACTACGGAGTGACCTGATTCCCCAAGGTGCGAGATACGTAGGCAGCCTGACAAGGATTCGGTCACAACTAGAGCAACAAATATTTCCACACGATAATATCATATTATCACAGCTATTTCCCGTGCCCATATTGCATACCTGCCTTAGGGCCCCCAGTTATGCTGTCCGAGTACTCAGAGAAGCCGGACTGTTGTTTATCATATCATACATACTGTATTCTGTGTGCACTTTCAGATGATGTCATGCATGCTAAGGAGTCGTAGGGTCCATCCTGACTTTGTTCCGGATCGGCAACCAGCTTCTCCCCAAAATTACCAAAATACCCCTGTGTCAATACCAGGGTCAGCTCCTCCCCCAAATTACCAAAATACCCTTGTGTCACTCCCAGGGTCAGCTCCATGTCCAAATTACCAAAATACCCTTCCACTATACCCAGAGTCAGTCCAGCCTATGGATTTGATCCGGAAGCCACCCGGGGCCTGCCGACAGTCATCCGGACCCCCGAAACTAACTTTCACTGATTTTTACCAAAATACCCCTTGAACCTCGAAAATCTATTTTCTATATATAAACCCTACCGGGGAACGACCCATGACCCGCCCGACACCATTTTTTGGCTCCGTGCGGCGAAATTTAACTTTTTACTACAAAGTCAACCAAGTCAACTGTGCTCACTTTTACAATCTAAAACTGCACCGGATATTTACCAGGGACCACCGGGCTCCTTTTTCGGCTCCGGTCATGTATTTTCAACTTCCCATTATAAAAACTACTGTATTTTTCTTAACTACTTTTACTCTTCAAAACTGTACAAGATATATCCCGGGGCCCGCCAGCAGCCATTTTCGACGCTGGACGGGAATTTTATAACTTTTTACACGGACTCGCAAACTACGTTCCGAACCCATTTTCGGCCATGTAGCCACCTAAATAATATCCTGGGACCCCCGTTGGCTGTCGGTACCCCCGGATGCCCATTTTTCAATACTTTCTTCACCGAGTCGTGTAGTCATTTCTTACCCGTCTCCAGTCTCGGAATCTTCCGGAGATGTCCCGGAGTTTCCACACTACCTATCCCCAGCTTTTGCCACCGCCAGAGTCCAGACATTGTCCTCCGAGTACGGTTTAAACACCTTCATATTCCGCTGGCCCAAATTCCCCAACGTTTATTAACTTCTCCAAAACTTCAGTTTTTATCCGAACTACGCGAGACCTGATTTCTCCTAAGACCGGAGAATACGTAGGCAGCCGGATGACGACTCGGTCCCAAATAAAACCTTTTTATCTTCCTGAACTACGTGATGACCTGATTCTCCTAAGACCGGAGATACGTAGGCAGCCCTGAGACCCGGGCTTGTTCCAAATCCTATTTTTGTACTTATTCCCCCTTTTTCTTGTAAAAGCCTCATGCATTATAATAAAATTCATTTTCAGACATACTATCTCTTTTCATTGTATGTATGTCTGTTGTCATAAGTTTTCGTTTACTCATGTTGAAAAGTCTCTTCCGAGTGCCAAAAAGACGGGGTAGGGTGCTCCGGCTTCCCTACACGTAACGGTGAATTACCGAACCTTTTCTTTTCTAAAATCGTAGACCAAACAAAAAACCGAGTCATTTCTATCAAACAAAACCGGGTCTTCGGACCCAAGGCATTTTTCACAAATAACTTTTTCGATTGTGACTTAGCACACCGAGAATTATGTCAAGTGGCGACTCTGAGTTATTTTCATAAGTAACAACTATGACTCAGTCACAGCTGTAAAACCCGTGTTTTTACAAAACCACGTCGCTTTGAATATCACTTGGATCAATCAGCCATCGCACATTAGCGGGCGGTCAAAATCCCGAGCGCGACAATCACTTAATTTCCATCCTCTCCTTTTTCAATTCAGACATTTTCATCCTTACACTTTATGCCCACTTGTTATGTACCCTCCGTTAATAAAAATGTTCGATTAAGAATGAAAAATAACTATGCGAGTTCCATATGACATATTTGAAGATAAAAACTGTCTTTGTTTAACTTTCTTCTCTTCAAACTCCTCCATAACCATGATAAAATTCGAACAGTAAGTTTACATCAGTTAAAAAGAACATAGTAATATATGAAAGTACATTTAAACCGTGTCAAATGTGTCTTGCTAATTTTTTTCATTGATTTTTTACGTTATAGGCACCCCATAGGGCTGTCCAAGGCTTTAGCAATTTAGTTAATAGGGTACCCTAGGATTTAGGCACTTTCATAGGGTTTGTGGAGTTTAGGAGAGAGAGAGAGAGAGAGAGAGAGAGAGAGAGAGAGAGAGTGGGTAGAGAGAGAGAGAGCGTGAGAGAGACACGGAAGTGGGACGGGAGTGGGTAGAGTACTAGAGTGGGAGGTGCATTTTCAGATTTTCTTGTACCTGCCGGTAAATTAGCTTCAAAACTTGTACCGGCCCATACATCTCTCTATATATATCTACTAGTGTATCGTACAATGTGTACCAAGGAACCCCATAGAACCCTACATTATACTTTCCCTCCAAGGCTCACATACACCTAGTAAATTCTAGGTATATATTCTTGCACATGGGAGAGAAAGAGAGAGGAAGGAGGGAGGGAGTTTCCTCTTTACTTGTTCTCCAAGAACAAGCACTACACTAGGTAGATATTCTTGCACATGGGAGAGAAAGAGAGAAGAAGGAGGGAGGGAGTTTCCTCTTTACTTTTCTCCAAGAACAAGTACTACACTGCCCTATATCTACATGCATATACATATATATTATACACAAGAAGCCTATGGGATTAGATTTTCCTAAGATTCTCTCCATTAAAACCTAAGATTTGCCATTTAAAACCTATAGATTTGCTAGGATTTTCCTAAGATCATGTAGGATTGTATTGTACTAGGTAGATCCTGGAGCATTAATAGGAGAGAATCTCTCCTACTTGCTCTCCAAGTAAGGGAGAGATTTAGAGAGAGAGAGAGAGAGAGAGAGAGGGACGACAAAGAGTGGGTTTCCATTTGCCTATAAATAGAACCCCTCACTTTACTTGTTTCTCACACCTTCCTCCACCACTTTTATAGTATTCTTTTAGTAACTTTTTAGAGTGAGAAAATCCTTTTAGTTCTTGAGTTTTGGTTGAAGTTCTTGAAAATCTTCAACTTTTTCTTCCCACACTCAAAGAGAGTCACCACCCTCCACCACAAAAACCACCTTTCAATCCAAATTAGTAGTGAGAGTAGTAGCATTCTTGTTTCTAGGAAAAGAACTACTTCTTTTCCTTCCGAAACAATTCTAGTAGCCATTACGCTGCCCGAGGAATCCCTACCTAGCTTTAGGTCTTTCGATTAGCAACTGGAATCAAGGTACATTACTTATATCCAAATCCTAAGTATAATATTCTTACGTAGTCGCTATGATGCTTGATTTACTATGCATAATTTTCTAGTCGTTAGAAAGTTAATTGGTTTCCTGAAAATTAGTGGGTAGATCCTAAATACAAATTTTCAATGTTACATAATCGTTATAATGAACAAGTAGAAATTTGAACTTACAATTTTTACGACGTTATAATGCCCGTTTGGTTTTTGAAAAAGTGCAAAGTTGATTAGTTGTTACTATAAATCATAACGTTTTGCGTAGTAATTACGAGGAACGAGACTTCAAACTTATGTACCTAAATGTGACTACAAAGCCGTAAAAGTATTGTGTTTCTACAAACCCTAGACTAGTTTTTAAAAGATCGCGTAGGAGAAATCATGATTTTACTAGACACGTTTTACAAGAAAAGTGCGCATTCACGAGACACGTTTTACGAGAATCAATACGACAAGTATTTGAAATATGACGAGATACAGAATGAGAATTTGAATAAGAAATGAATGAGTAGGAATTTAAAATGTAAGCATGTGTGAACCTGAGAGCCCGAAACAGCGGAACCATGGTTGAGAGTGTGTAAACCTGGGAACCCGGAACAGCGGAACCATGGTTGTGTGTGTTTGTAATTCTGGGAGCCCGGACTAGAGGAACCATGGTTGTGTGTGTGTGTGAACCTGGGATCCTGGAACAGTGGAACCATGGTTCTGTGTGTGTAAACCTAGGAATCCGGAATAACAGAACCATGGTTGTGTGTGTGTGTAAACCTGGGAACCCGGGACAGCGGAACCATGGTTATGTGTATGTAAAACTGGGAGCCCGGAGCAGCAGAACCATGGTTGTATCTGTAAACCTGGGAGCCTGGACCAGCAGAACCGTGGTTACGAGTGTGCGAAAAGTTTGGCGACTGTCAGTTGAAATGAGACATAAACGGACCAAGTCTTTCAAGTGATGGACTGTAGGCCCAGTGGTCGAAAGCAGTGCCATAAGAGTGGAGTGACTGGCCTGTGACCAGGTGGTCGGAACAGTGCCCAAACTGTAGATGATAGTATTTGAAGAAGAACTCTAACAGTGGAAGATAATGCGAGACACACAATTATAGGTGTGATACATCTGTTTACATTGACACGAGCATCCCATTATGTTTGTTGTTTGACTGTTAAACTTTTGTTATTCATTCTGTCAGATTCTTTTATAACTGTTAGGGTAACGATTTGGGGTAGTGGTTTCTGCTGAGGGTTATCGATCATGGTATGGCACTTGTGTGACCCTGGCATAATACCATGATATTGCTTTGCGATGAATAGGAGTACTACAGCTTGGCGGCTAATAGAGCTGGACCAGACATCGCCGAGGCTGACGGCCATGCGGAGAAGTAGAGAACCCTAGTCTACTATTAGTGAATAATGTAATGGCAAGGATATTTGTGTATTTCCAAGATGGAAATTTATTGTAAGACTTTATTTATTAGTATTTGATAAATTTAACGTTTTTTAAATTAGGGGGCGTGACAAGTCTGCCAAGAAGGGCATCCCAACAGTCTAGCAAAACCCAAGCCGCCGCCTCCATGGACGGAAACCCAAGCCATCGCCGCCGCCCATCCTCCTTCATCCATAGTTGCTAATATCGTCCTTTCACTAATCTACTCTTTCTGGCTTAGCCGCCTATCTTCTCCAACGTGTGGATGTTTCTCCGGTAATGGTTCACGCCTCATTTTCAACCACGAGTGTGATCTACCACATGGTCAGACGACGACGGGTAAAATAGATCCTAGATTGTCTCAATGCAAAAATATATCCAATACTCAATCGAGGTTTTTTTGAGCAACTTGGAATTTGACCAATTCGAGAGGTCGCCAGTGGTGTTCGTAATCATCGGTGGTGATCGATAAAGGATTAATCAATGGTTGTGTATTTGCATTAGAGTAAATCTTGGACTCGATTTCCTTGTTTCGGGTAATAACATCTTCTCAGTAGTGGAATATAATAAGTGATCACAAGGCCCTTCCATTTTTTTGACTTTGCATGTCTCGACCTCAGATTGATTTTGACTTTACTCGGAGCCTATTCAGTTTTGAACCAAACAACTTCGGTTGCTACAACTTCGATCTGCCCGAACCCAACATTACCCTTCGTTTTGTTGCAATTTGTTAAGTTTTGTGCAATTAAGGTTACTGGTTTCATTGTATTTTTGGACGGAATCTTTGGACCTAGAGTGTCTTTGTGCTACTGATGCAGATCAGTTTGATTTCATTTTGGGATACTTGTGTTTTGTATTATCGATCAGCATGATAGTAGGTGTTTGGGCTATTTAGTTTGTTTCCGGGGTGGCTTTTGGTTAGAGTAGTGTCTCACGTGGTGATTACTGTAGTTGTGCAATCAGGTTGTTTGATTTTAGTCTGTTTTTGGGCAAGTCTTGCCGATTTCTTTGTATTGTTGTCGAAATGAACTTGGAATAGGTGAATTCGATCAAATTCACAGGGTTTGGGATTGGCTTTGTTTGTTTCACATTTGTATTAAAATATGGGACTTTAATATTATTTTATTGGAGCTCGATGGCACAACTTCATCTATGGGAAGACTTAGTGGAAGATTTAGCTCGTTCTATGAAAAAAGGGGAAATAAATGGCAAATTATGAGGCTGGTTCAAAATCCTTGCCACATTGAGAGGAGCTTTATTCTGATGATGATTTAGTCAGTAATTGGGATGAGGCTAATCGCTATCTTGATGATGACTGTGATCCTAATTGGAGTATGAATGTGACTCAATACAAAGATGTGAGTTTGGATCTGTTAGTCCTGTTGAACTGCTTAACTAGCAATCGTCATGTCGCATGAATGTGACGCAATCCAATGATGTGCGCTCGCACACTGCAATGGAGTCAAGTAAGTCAACAGTGAAGGACCCATTTCCTTATGAGTTGTGTAGTATGGAAACTATTCTTAGTGTGGCAGCCAAAATTGCTGAGGATATGGTCAAAGAAAACAAAAGTGCACTTCATGCCTCACAACCACGATCACAGATTGCAACGTTTAGTGTTGAAAACAGAGGGGCACACCTACTAATGGAGTCAAGTGAGGCAATTGTTAAAGAATACACAAATGGTCTTCATCCTCCTAAATCTCCTCCAAATCCTTCAAAGGCTGGCGTTGGTTGCAGATTTTATTCGGTAAGTGATAGAATCAACAGTGCCATGGATTTTTCTTTTCCTTATGAAGGCCAATGCAAGGTACGTAAGATGTGCAACAGAAGGTCAAAAATTACACCAATCATAAAAGCACGCATATGAGGGATTATGCACAAGATAGGCATGATAGGTTAGGTAACCAATAAGTTTCTAAAGAGAAAGTATCCAATCATTTTGCGAAGAGATATCCTCCTTATTGATCAGGAATTCCATACATCCTTGTCTAGTTCTGAGGCCTTCCGATTTTTTCATCGACCAAGTATCTTTCACCAGTGGAGATTTGAGGCAAAAGTGAAATTCCTAAGGACCATGTAAATCATGACTTCCGGGATAATGTGTAGGATTCTTCCACCACAGTTGAGGTAGCCAAGGTAACTGTTTGCGAACCTAATCCTATGCCAGTTGGCTAAGACACTCTGCCACAACATTCCAACATTGTGGTGTCTCCGACTCAAATAGAAGCTCATCTTGTGCATCAGGGTTCAGATGTGAGGAATCTTAGGTCTAAACGCATATTGACTTTTAGAGATAACAATGTCGAGGATCCACTCTCCCAAATACTGAGCTGAACTCTCCCGCCAAATTAAAGAGTTCCAGTGTGAAGCACCTCAAGTCCAAGCATACTCAGGCCTCTACTGCGGTTGATTCTTTGGACAGTGATCATTCTCTGGTTCGCTCAAGCAATCACATGTTAAGATATCTCAGGTCCATACGAATCATGGCTTTTAGGGATACCACTGGTAAGATAGGAGGTCATCATATGGTTGGTCAAACAAAAAATGGGCTCAAAGGTAAAAAAAACTAAGGCTCATGGATCTTGATGATATTCAACGCGTTCATACCTCCAACATATGTACAAAGCACAAGCGTAAAAGATCGAATGCTATTGAGAATAGTTGCAGCGACCCTCATGTGTTTCATGCACCTCAGAGATGGATGCTACAGTAGTATCCTTTATCACTACAACAAAATTGGCAAATGCCAACGCACCTTAGTACATTGGCAAATGCATATTTACATCGGCAAAGGGTTTTGGCGATGCAAAACCTTGCATCGGCACCATGTCGCCGTTGCCCTGTCGGCAATACTTTTGCCGATGCAAACTTTTTTCATCGGCAAAAGACATTAGTTTTGCCGATGCGATATTACATCGGCAAACGTGTATTTCATTTGGCAAAAC
>JAXBDA010006813.1:0-19520 GCA_036023075.1 Gaultheria prostrata
CCCTAAAAATCAGTCTCTCTTTCCTCCCGGCCAAAAAAATCTCTCTCTCTCCTCTCCTCTCCTAATCTCTCTCCGCCAAACTCTCTTTCATCCTCCCCTCCATCTCCACCACTCTCTCCTCCTCCGTCAACCTCGAACCCCACTGGACGAAAACAAACTCCCACCGTAATATTTTCGGCTGCTTTTGTGAAAAATCTGTAAATGGTGTTGTTTTGCTAGTAGTGCTTCCTTTTTTGCATTTTCAACTACTTAATCAGTTGTTGGATTGCAGGAAAATAGGTGAGAAAAACATACAAAGGACTACATGGCAAATCAAGTTCAAACTCGACATGATTGATCAAAATGGAACATACAAATTGAGACTAGCACTCGCGTCTGCACATAATTCAGAATTGCAAGTACAAACTGCTCAACTAGTATATGTAGATACGGATATAAATCCATCTGATATATCATCCGACAGTAATACACAACTTCTATATTTTTTTTCTTGACAGGTCCGGGTTAATGTTGCAGAAGCAAATCCACCTCTATTTTCAACCGGACAGATAGGGAGGGATAACGCGATTGCAAGGCATGGGATTCATGGGCTCTATTGGTTGTTCAATGTGGAGGTGCCCAGCTCTTGATTCAGCTGGAGCCACCGGAATCTGTTGCCGCCGTTAAATCTCAGGGGTTTGACCCGCTGACGGCGACGTTTCAGAGATTACCGAGCGGGCCTGAAAAAAAGCGGCAAACGTCATCGTTTCAGGGGCTTTCGAGGAATTCTGGTTTAGGAGTTTGTTTACGTCCAGTGGGGTTCGAGGTCGACAGAGGAGAATGATGGAGGTGGAGGAGAGGAGGAAGAGACTGATTTCTAGATTTTTTTTTTGGGCTGCCCCAAAACTACGTCGTTTTGGGGCGGTTGTGCCCCACTAACGGTATTTACTCTCCGTTAACCTCCACCTCATCATTTTCCGTTAGTGAGGTAACGGATTGGGACGGAAGGAGTCATTTTGAATAACGGAGTTGAAGTTTGGGAGTTAAATTGAAATAAGTTGAAGTTTGGGAGGCTATGAGACATTGAGTATAAAGTTTTGGGGCATTTTAAAAAATTTCCCTGCTAGAAAACAACCCCACCACCAGACCCTCTCTCCCTCCCTCCCTCCCTGCGAGCCGAGCGATCCAACCCTTAAGCCACCATGTTCCGCCACTTCACCAGTCGGATTCTCTCTCGATCCACCGTGGCCCGGTCTCGGCCCTTCTCCACCGATCTCCAGGCCGCTCCGGCGGCCGACGAGACATTTGTGGGGGCCTGGAAGAAAGTGATCCCCAACATTGAACCACCCAAGACCCCTATGGCCTTCATGACCCCACGCCCTCCCACCCCTTCTTCAATCCCTTCCAAGCTCACTGTCAACTTCGTCCTTCCCTACACTTCTGAGCTTTCCGCCAAAGAGGTCAGAATCATGGAACCCCCCTTTTAATTTGATAGCTTTTCGTTTGTTTTCAGGTGGATTTTGTCAATTTGCAAGTTCTTCCCTCAATTAGTTGAAAGAATGAAATTGGCTTTTTTGAGTGAAAAATCTTATAACTCCGAGGGTCAGCTTCGTGAAAAGAGAAATAAAAATAATACATTTTTTCGAAAAAATTCAAACATTTTGCTTGTAGTTAGGAAAGATGCGTTCTCTTAGTTTATTAAAAAAAAGTTCGAATTCTTCTTGATAAAAATGCATTTTTTTTAAAGTTTGGGACGGAGGGAGTATAATTTACGGATTGGGTATGGGGTCGAAGATTAATAATTTCAAAGATTAATAAAAAAAAATTTGCTGTTCCCGGAGCCCAGCAATTAGTTAACCATAAACATGTTTTACCAGATAAAAAATTTATACAACAATAACAAAACCCATCTAGTCCCCAATAATTGGGGGTATGGGTGGGGATGATTGGAGACAGACCTAACCTTTAGCAATATGCACAAAGTGGCTGCTCTCATGGTACCACTGAAACAGTGGCCCCTAAACCTCCAAGAACCGAGGAGCTACAGGGACGTTTTGCTGCAGAACCATACCCTCAAATCAAAGCCGAAAGTCATCGGGGAGGGCAAACCTAGAGACCCAAATTAATTTTTGTGCTCATTACCATGCTTCCTTCATTCATGGTCCAGAGCATCTCACTAATGAGCACAAAGACCAGATAAAAAATTTATCACGTTAAAAAATGTATAGACCCAATGCATCGATTTTCTAGTTGTCCGCTTGATGTTAGCGTTTCGTCTCTTTTGATTTAATGGGTTGTAATGTTAATTATTCGCCTGGGTTTTTGTTTTCGTTTGCTATTTTTCGCTGCCATGGTGTTGATAGGTTCATTTGCTAAAGTTGATGTCTGGTTTAAGATTCTTATCTTGTGTGAGATGTCTATACATGTGGGGTGGTTGTTTTGACTGGTAATTAAAGTAAACTAAGTTGAAGCCTTGAATCTGATTCGGAGGTAGGACACTAAGGTAATGATCTTAAGTAGAAGGAAATTGAGTCCAAAGAGGAGGCCCAAGAAGAGTTGAGAAGGATACTTGAAGGCATTAGCTGGAGGCAAAAGATGAGGTCCTCATGGCTTAAGGAAGGAAATTGGAGCACTGAGTGTTATCGTAGACTGGACCACTCTCGATGGAGGCACAATAACTTTGGTAGTTTGGTTATTGACTGGTGGAAAAGGGATCGAAAATCCACAAGGGAATGATTTCCACGGAGCTTTATGTACCAACTTTTTCGGAGACCCACCTCGATAAGCTATCTGGTTCTGAAGAGGGGAGAGTAAACAGTCAGAGGACTTCCTTATTGATGAGGAAGTTATGGCTGCACTTAAAAACGTAAGGTTTTTGGTTTAGGTATTTTTTCAATGCCTTTTGTTGGTTGTGTGGAGTTCTATTAGGGGTCATTGTGACCTCCTTAAAGCATTTTTACGGAAGTGGTGCGCATGAAAGTATTCTCAATGGCTCTTTCATCGCCTTCGTTCTCAAAAAAGGTGGAGCTATTCATTTTAGGACTTTGGCCTATCAACTTGATAGGTTTACACGTAAGCTTCTTCAAAAGTCCTTGCTTTTAGATTGAGGAAGGTTGTTAGTTGCTTGATTTTGCGACACGAAAGGCTTTTGTGGTCTGGGGGAAGAGAAATCATGTACATTGTTTTGGGGCTAATTAGGTAGCAAGAATAGAGAAACATATGGACGATGTAGCACTTCCTTATTGATAGTTGGATACTTGGGATTACATGGAATTCAGGCTGATATGGAGAACCTGGATCCTTAGTACATTTGTGCTTAAGTCCTTGCCCTAGTAATTTGTTCTCTGTCTAGTTTTCCCTCAAGCTCAAATGGAGAAGGTGGAGACCTTTTATCCCTGTTTTTTATTGGCAAGTGAAATTCCACCAAAGAAAAAGCGATCTATAACAAAGCTCAAGAAATGGATGAAAGTGATGGAATGAAGATTGAAGACTATTTTTGGTGGGAGAAGTGGTCTAATCTATTTTTTGATTTCAGAGGCCGTTTTTTTTTTTTTCATTTATAGGGCCTAGTAGGATATTTCCTTGTTTTGTGCACTTAGGATTTCTTATTTTGGTGTTTATTTTTGGTTAGTTTCCTTAATAGTGAGGTAAGCCTATGGTATGTGTGTCCTTAGAAGGTGGCTTATGGTATGTGTGTCCTTAGAAGGTGCATAAGGGTTGCTTCAGAGCAGCCAGCAGCCATTTTGAGTAAAAAATAATGGCTGCAACTTGTGTCTTGTTTGTGTCTAGGTACTTCACTATGAAGTAACCTCCTTAGGAGTTCTATATATAGGGCTGTAATACTTGTTTTAAGGGAGTTTTTTTGATGAATGAAATTTCAGATTATTAGTGTTCTGTTGTGGCCTTAGAGTGCTGCCTTTTAGGGCTTGGTTTTGAGCCCCATAGCTCGTGGATTTCGAGCCATAGTTGCTGAATACTGCAAGAATCAGTCCCAAAATCTGATTCGGGCATAGTTTCGGCCTTGATCCGTATTAATCGGGTCCATCTACGATTGTACTTGTTGGAATCTCCAACCAAGCTACATCAGAAAGGCACAAAAATTGTACAACAACGGAACCTAGTTTAGCAAAAGAATTAGACAGAACAAAAAGACTTGGTAATGAGTAAAGAATCTCTCAAGTCTCAACCCAAGAGGATAGGCATAGATGAGATACGGAGGAAAACAAAACAGACGAGATATGAAGAATGCTTTTCCAGACACTTATTGCATGGATCTTCATTTGGTATTTCAAGATCTTTTATTGGATTGTTGCTGCATAAGTTCTTACAATGGTCCAATGCTTTTTCTCTTTACCTTGTTTAAGGAGTTTGATTTTGTCATCCATTTTCTTCTTCTGTTCTTCCTTGGATATTAGAGAACTCATATAGACGATATAATCCTTTGCAAAACAAGCACCATATATTTTAGCTTGTAGATGCTTCTTGGAACAATTTTTTATGGTTGTGGAAGATTTTAGCTGATTGATTATTTAGGTTGGGCAAGGGGAGGATGATCAATGGTTTCGGGATTGGTGGTGTTGGAGAGGAAGTTGTGGAGATTTTACATTCGTCATTGGCAGATGACACTCTTGTGATTTGTGAGCCGGTTGCAGAGCAGTTAAGTTTCGTAAACTGTTCTGATTTTCTTCGAATCACTTTAGCATTGATCAATTTTGAGAAGAGTGAGCTCATTCTTGTGGGAGACGTCCACAATATGTGGAATTTTCGATTCCTGTGGGTTTGAGGGTGGGATCTCTAAACACTATGCATATGGAGATGTTCCTTTCAGCTCTCCTCTCAAGGCTATAGGAGAATCTATGTAGGGTAAGTTAGCAGGTTGAGAAGAGACTTGTGTGATGCAAACGATAATATATATTCGCCAATGGAAAGTTTCTCTTATTACAAGCTGTTGGGCAAGACTTTGTACTAATCTAATGTCATCGTTTCCTGTCCACGCATAAGTGGAATAGAGATTAGACAAGTTAAGGAGGAACTTCTTGTTAGAGGCTTGATTGAGGGATTACGATTTCATCTTGTAGGTCGGAAGAAGGTGCATAAGCCCTTAGAAAGTGGCGGATTTGTACTTTTCGTTTTTCCAGTTTAACCAAAAACTGCTGGCTAAGTGGTTCTGGAGGTATGCCAAGGAGGGAGAGTATTTATGGAGGGTAGTGACTAGTGATACATTTTTTCGGTAAAGGTACTAGGGGAGTGATACATTGTAAGTTTGGGGCGGATAATAGAGGCTGAACGTCTAAGGAGGGCCATAATCCTTAGGGGGTTTGCACTTCGAAAGCTATCTAGAGTTTTGCTCTATGTTTTGCCATGATGACAAATTTGAGCTTGGATATGGCAATATGAATTGGGTTTGGCTATGTTCCAGTATATGTTCGTGCAGCTAAATAATACAGCTTCCGTAGCGGATTATTTGGGGCCTCTAAATACGGTTTTGTGTGGGAGCCATTATTTACTAGGTGGTTGCAGGATCCTCCAATAGTTTGGGATTCCCATTCCTTGGAAAATCATCTGGAAGTCGATTTATCATACTAAGGTTTTGTTTCCTTGTTTTGCACGAACAAAAACTCTGGATCCGATTCTTGCTATGGAGATTGTGAAGGAGGTTTTTGGATGGGTAGTAAATGTTGCTTCCCCATTGTGAGGTAGCTAACAATCTTTGTTACCTATTCAAGTGGAAGAGGAAGATGAAGAGGAATAAATGAGCTTGGATGATAGCTTCCTGAATCAGTATGTGGTGCTTGTGGAGAGAGAGGAACAGGCTTCTTTTTCATGAGTCAGATGAAACAAGCCAAAAGCTGAAAAATCTAGCATTTTTGCGTCGTTATTTTGGGTGTGAAGGATATAGTGTTTTGAAATGCTCCTTTCTTCGTAGGTTTCATTGGTGAGCTCAGCCTCAACTAGAGGCTAGATCCTTATAGTTTCTGTATAAGTCGCACTCTTTTGACACTTTTTGGTGTTTATATTTACTAACGGGAAAAACAGATCTCGTATTTGTGTTACAGCTGATTGGAGTGGTTGCTTGATCAAAACCGATTAAATGAACTCTTTTTAGGTTCTGTTTGTTTGGGTGGAAATTTCCGCAAAAACAAATTTCCTATACTTGGGTGTTTGGTTGCACAAAATTTTAGTAAGCTGTTTTTCACACTAAATTGTTCCGTGAAATCATGTAAAATTACTTACCAATCTGAGTCCTGTAAGTCAATTTACGGCTGATGTCGTCACCTCTGCCTCCCAATGCCCCAACTATACCAGATCGGGACTTTCCATCTTCGTACATCCCTGTGTCTCATTGCTTTCCTCCTCTGCCATCTCTTTTCCCTTCTCACTCTCCCCTCGTTGCCTCCTATCTCCACCCTCCGCTATTGCCTCTTTCCTCCTGTCTGGCCATCAAATACACATACCCAGCAACTTCAGCTTCTAGGATGGTCAGTTCAGTGAGAAAACTTCATTCTATGGCCACCTGATTCTAATTTGTCTCAACACAGAAAAAATGATGATTGACGAGGAAAGAATTCTTAATTTATCTTGCTTTTGTCAAGCTTGGTTATTGACGGGAAAGTAATTCTCCATGTTTTGAGCTTTTTGGCCTTGTTATGAGTGTGTTTCTTTCACCAACATTCAGATAATTTTTCCCTCAAGGTTTGCTCCCAAACACAGTAAATAAACTATTGATAAAGTCATTTTACATGCAAAAGGTTTCATGGAAAAGACAATTTTTTTAGTAATAGGTCAAGACAAACATAGCCTTAGTGTTCACATGAGCCATACAATGCCTCAATTAATTGGCTGTTCCTTCTTCCAACAAAATGCAAGTTGGCATTGGTGTTCCTATATATAAGTCTACTCTCTGCGCTCGCTTTTCGTTACTCTTATACTAGGTGTGCTATGAGTCGATGACTGATTCACTTGTAAATGCATGGAATTGGCGCTGTTTTCCCAGTCATCATAAGAGCGGTCGATATCTATACTATGTTTAGAAACCACAAAATGAACAAGAAAGGCGATAGCTTTGCTTTTTCATCTAGCTTCCTTTTAATTATCAGGTTAGCATTATTTAGTGTGCTAGTCTACACTGATTATTGTACTGAAGCAGTTTTACGTGGTTAATTATTGTACTCACTTGGTGGTATGTGGCGATGTTTCTGAAATGAGCTTTTGTAAGTTGTTTAAAAAAAAGGAAAATAGCTTGGTGGTATGTGGTGATGTTGCTGAAATGAGCTTTTGTAAGTCGTTTAAAAAAAAGGAAAATAGCTTGGTGGTATGTGGCGATGCTTCTGAAATGACCTTTTGTAAGTTGTTTAAAAAAATAGGAAAATAGCTTCTTTGAGTAGTTTCTTTTTGCTCTTAGTTTTGGTATTCCCAGTGATCATGAAGACATCCACTAAGTGAAGGAAACTTTGCTGTCTGTTAAGGGCTCCACTTTGAACATGGTAATAAAGAGCTCCACTCTGAACATGGTGCATGGAACGTTTTTCGTTTTGAGATTAATCCTGAGGTACTGAGAGCAGACACGTCAAACACGCTTAACTACGTGTCTAGGTAAGACACTCTAGGGACACGTTAAGGATTCAATATGAGGTCATAATAAAATTTAGAAACGTTAGACCAGAGTCAATTTTCGTAGATGTTTTGTTCAGGGACTCTTGTTTTTCATTCTCAAAATGTTAAATTTATTCAAGAGTTCTTTATCTTAATTTGACAGAGACAATGGTTGATGATTCTTATATGAATTTTGAAGATATACCTTTAATCTGTATCATACCACGTCTTACTATTTTAATAATGACATGTCTGCATTTCGGTGTCCCATGTCCTTCTCCGTGTGTTTTTGCTTTTAGTGCAAGTTTAGGGCGGATTTATGTTTGCGGGAAGAACAATGTCTCATGTCTTAGCTAGGTGGCCATGTTTGGAGATTTTTTGCGGTCGAAGTTCCCAGAAACATTTTCCTTGAACTGCTTTTCAAACAAGTGGTGGTTCTTTCCGAGAAAAGAAGAAAACAGAAAATATAAATAATTCCAATTAATAATGCTTTTAATCTTGCAGGTCGACATGGTTATCATTCCGGCATCGACTGGACAGATGGGTGTTCTTCCCGGACACGTGGCAACAATTTCAGAGCTGAAACCCGGTGTTATGTCAGTACACGAAGGCAACGAAGTGACGAAGTATTTTGTTAGCAGTGGGTTTGCATTCATCCACGCAAACTCTTATGCAGATATAATCGCCGTCGAGGCTATGCCGATTGACCGAATCGACCCCGCCCTGGTCCAAAAGGGTCTCGCGGAGTTCACCCAAAAGCTGAACTCTGCCACGACCGATCTTGAGAAAGCGGAAGCCCAAATCGGAGTGGAAGTGCATAGTGCTCTTAACTCTGCCCTCACCGGCTAGACCCTATGTTCACCTTGATTCAATAATTGCTTCAGTTTTTCCACATTGGAAAATACCTCATCGGCACTCGATGTGAAACTGCTTTCTGAGTTGTTTTATTTCTGGATTTGCTGTGTTGAATGTGGAAATATGTACCATGTTTTTGTTTCCAAGGATAATTATATAGAATCTCTTCAATGAGAAGCTTGTTCCTTCTTTTTCAGCTTGGTCTTTTCAGGTTGGTGTGATGAATCCAGTGGAGTAAACTGCTGCTTGATTAATTACCTGTTCATTCCTTTCTCATGCTCTTCGTCAACTTTTGAAATGAAAAGAAACTGAAATTCCAGAGAACGAAAATTGAGTTTCTGTTTACTCGTACGCTTGCGTGGTGAATAAAGATGGCATGGTAGTGGAGTTTCGTACCGAGGCCGTGTTTGGTTTATGGTTTTGTGGAGGCATTTACGTTTTTCTTGCTAGGGCCATCAAAGTTGATGGATTTTCATGGTCATCCCTCAGACTGCTCAACAATTGGTAGCCAAAGTTCGACAAAAACAAGGATAATGATCTCAGGTCTGAATCATCTGATTCACTTAGGATCTCAGATACTAAGATAGATTGACAAGACAGGATGGAGACCTCCAAGGGAATCACCACCATCTCTCTCACTGCCCTTATTCAGTACAACTTGTGGTCAACTGCCAACGGGTACCCCTCAAAACCGAGTTTGTTTTCAAACTCTTGCGGTTATTCCTCCCAACGCTTGGTATCAACGCAGTAGAGATTTGAAGGGTACCATCCGAAGGAATACCCACAACGTTATACGGCCTGGGGACATCGTCCATAGCTGCTGAGAATTGAAAATCACATGAATATCCGGGACGTACGACATGGTGGGTCCGGTAGAGACTCCCATGTTTTAAGGGCTGGGTCATAAGCCATGGCCCAAGGTTCGCGGCCATATTATTAGGCTTACGTGATGGCATGCTTTAATCAGTACCATGCGATAAATCTAGGGCCAGGGACGGCCCGAGATTTTGAGAGCCCGAGGCGAAAGTTCAAAGCTGGAGCCCATTTGTATACTCTTACGAGCAAACAAAATAAACATTAAATTAATGTAAAAAGAAACATATGATAACGTAACATTGAATATCCGACAGTGATCGTTCCAAGAATGTAAAAGTATCCCTTAATTATCACTTTTCTGTGTAATTTAGCGGCACAAATAGTAATTACGGGAACATAATGGGCTTATTTTTCTTATACTTACATACTATAACACCCTATAAAGTTTGGGAACCCCTAATTTTAAAAAAAAAATAGACACCCTTAATTTAAAAATGGCTTATTTGCAAGAACACCCTCTCAACTATCACTTTTTTGCAACATGACCCCATAAACTACAAAACGTGCCAACATGACCCCCTAAACTATCAAAATCAAGCAAGAACACCCCTTCCGTCCAAATCCTTTTAAAAAAGTAAACGAAAATAAGTTTTTAAGCCCCAAAATGCCCTTAGATTCTCTCTCTCCCTCTCTATCCCTCTCCCTCTCTATGTTGCTCCTAACCCAGATTTAAGATTTCTCTTTAAAGATTCCAAACCAAACCCGAACTTTCAAACCGAAAATGTTATGAAACCCAGATTTCAAAACCCAAACCCAGATTTTTCAAAGTTCCAACCCAAGATTCAAAGCTCAAAACCATGATTTTTCAAAGTTCGAAAGCTAGATTTCAAACCCGAACTAAACCCAGATTTTGGTCTACCTCAAAACCCAGATTTTCCAACATCCAACCCAGATTTTGAATGTTCCAACCCAGATTTCGAACCTTCTTCCTGAATTTTCCAGATTTTCAAATCTCAAAACCAAGGCTCAAATTTTTTCCAGATTTTTCAAAAAACCCAAACCCAAATTTTTCTAAGTTCCAAAGCCAGATTCAAAGCTAAAAGCAAAAATTTACACAGAAATGTAAGGTTTCTCAGCAATTGATACAACCAAGGGTTTCAATCAAACCTTTCTAAAAAAATTCCATACGGAAATGTAGAGATACGATACATATACATACGAATATATACACACAAAAAAGGGTTTCAATCGAACCTTTTTCGAAGCCCTTCGATTGCCACACGAAATCTTCGCTATATTGAGGTTTTGAGGGTTCAGCTCAGGGTTTCATGTGGATCTAGGCTCTTTAGCATTGAGAGAGAGAGATCTTCTGGGTTTCAACCATTTACGGTTTTGACCAGTTAGGCTTTCGGCGTGAGAAGGAAGATGAAATGGGAGGAGTGAGAGAGAGGAGTACTGGTTTAGGGTTGACGTTGTTCAATCTGCGATCATGGTGGAGGAGTTTGATCATCGATCATGGTGGGTGGCTGAGGGAGTCAGAGAGAGAGAGAGAGAGAGGGATGAATGAGAGTGAAAGTGGTAAGTCTCATTCGAACCCTAATTTAACCGAGGGGGTATTTTCGGCTTTTCACGCTTTGCCGTCCACACATTTAACGGTTTTTAGGGGAAGGGGTGTTCTTGCTTGACTTTGATAGTTGAGGGGGTTATGTTGGCACGTTTTGTAGTTTAGGGGGTCATGTTGCCAAAAAGTGATAGTTGAGGGGGTATTCTTGCAAATAAGCCTTTAAAAATCAGGGTCAGATTTGGAAGTTTTTTTTCCCAAATTGATTAGACCTTGGGATTTGTTTACCTTTTTGAAATGTTATTCTTATCACATGGATGATGTCATGATGAGCTTGCTAATCATCAACGGGCTAACAAGGATTCTCTACTGTTGCTTTCTTTTGTTGTTCGGTTTTAATTTGAAAAATATAACAAGCAAAATAATACTGTACTATCTTGCTTTTAATTGAGCTCGAATACCTTGCTTTTGCATTTTACATCGCCCACGAAATTTTGTAAATTACTTTCATACGCAGAAAATAAGTACAGTACATGTATGTTTCGGTTACCAACTTGAAAAACATAATAAATTCATGTAGTACTTATTGATGTACTGGACTACTGGGCCAAAGTTATCTAAATAAATAGTAAATACAAGAGCGTGATAAAAATGTTTTTCTCAATGAATATTTATATTTTCGTCGGGTCGATCGAAATCCTTGCTCCGCCACTACACCTTATCAGCTTGATCAGTTCCCTAGTTCAACATGTAACCTGCTTCTGCTCTACTCTTTCACCAAAAAGGAAAAACTACCATCACCTTATCAACATAACAAAATCCAATTTCCCACACCAAAAAAACATTTTCTAAGGCACTTTAGCCCTCTGCAGAACCATAAGCTTCCGTCTGCTGATTCCTCCGACATGCTCGCTCAATTTCGCCAAATGCGCCATCCGCCTTTTCGAAGATTCGGCAGGTCCCACGTCTTCCGGCTTCTTACCCAAGTTAAGTGAATCGTGGTCTTCATTGCACTCTAAACCCTTCTCAGGCGAAAGGCTTTCATCATCGGAAACCTGAACAATTTGCTTCAAACTCTCCACTACCTGACTCATCAACGGCCGATCCTTCGCGTTCTTTACCAAACACCGTTCTGCCAACTTGGCGATTTTTCGGGCCCCACTGAGAGAGTATCGATTTTCCAGTCTCGGGTCCATTATCATGCTGAATTTTCTACTCTCAGCGGGGAACTGTTTTACCCATTCCAGAAGTTTCTGCTCTGTTTTGGGGCGGTCCCTTTCAAGTGACCGCCTTCCGGTGAGGATCTCGTATAGTACCACACCAAAACTCCATACATCGCTTTTAGTTGTCAGATGTCCTGTTTCGATGTAATCTGGAGCAGCGTATCCATATGTCCCCACAACCTAATCACAAAATGCAAGTTTCTCAAGACCTTTTACCCCACGGACAATGGTGGAGCAAGAAAACAAAACCTCTACATTGGGGAATTTTTGGTAAGGCATCAAATTTCCACATATGTTTGAATTTCTGTCCAAGTATTCCATGACTCCAGAATATGTTGTTACAAGTGTAAAATTGGAGTGTCGAAAAACGAGCACTTTTTATGTGCATAAGAGGGGAAGAATATAGCCTACGAAAGAGATGTCCGGATCATAGAATGCATCCACATGCTACAGCTGGATCATAGAATGCATCAACAGTTGATACCTTCTATTTTGATAAAAAAAGTGGGCATGGCAAAAGTTGACATTGTATTGTTGTACTTACTGTGTCTGATGTGTTACCTTAGGGCTACATTTGGATCATGGATTTGGTGGGATTTATCTAGAGGAAGGAAAGTGATAATGAACCCAAGAATAAATTAACCTCCTTCACTTCATAAATCTTCTGATTTTTAAAATCAACGGAAAATGAAAATAAACTTTTACAAGGCTATGGGCTGGGATTCAGAGGGCTGAAGAGTAGAATAAAGCTGCCATGTTCAGATTTATCTGTGCCATTTCCCTTTGGATCACTATGAACCCATTTGAACTTCATACTAATGTGATAAAAGGTCATTGCATGTGGTCCATGAAAACTCCTGCTAATGCTTCATGGACCATCAAGAAATTATTTAATCAGCCTTTAGTGCAGCCTTGGATTGAATACATTGTTGGTGATGTGGCCAACACTTTCCTGTGGTGGAAGAATCGGCACCCACTTGGTCCTCTTTTTCAGAGGTTTGGTGATAGACTGGATTATACTTTGAGAAGAGCTGCTAATGCTGAAGTTGCTTCCATAATTGGTGATAACTGTTGGAATTGGTCTAGAAATTGATCTGCTGTGGTTGAGGAGATTGTGGGGAATACTCCAAATAAATATTTACCTAACGTGTTGACCGAGGAGGCGAGGACTGACTCTGTCAGATGGAATGCTTTAAGACCCCTGAAGTGGATTGGCACAGGGTTATTTGGTTTAAACATCATGTTCCTCGCTGGGCTATAATTCAATGGACGGGTATTTTAGGTCGGCTGGCTACAAGGGACAGGTTACTCAATTTGGGAGTTACTGACTCTGATAGTTGTGTTCTGTGTGACAATGAGACTGAATCTCATAGGGCATCTCTTCTTCCTATGCACATTCTCCTCTTCTGTTTTGGCAGCAGTTATTGTTGAAGAATGGCATTCATAATTTCATACAAGGTTTCTCTTTGGCTCAAGAGTTTGAGTGGATTAAACCTCATGGAGGAGGATTTTATCTGCAGCATTTACACCTGAAAATATCTTTTGCAGCTGTTATATATCATTTGTGAGAGAAGGAACAACCCGATTTTCCAGCAAAAGAGGTCTGATGCAAACCAATCACTTTGGCAGTGGCTTCAGATATTAGAGCTTTATGTTAGCTCTTGGAGGAAGCTAAGGAAATCTGATGGCAACAGGTTACTATGCTTCATGCTTGGATTGGAATATCTCCTATGGAGTTTTTAAGGCCTCCTAGTCCTTGTTGGTTTGTTGCAGATTTGTATTTTAGCTTGGTCTGTTTTCAGGTCTCGTTTGTTGTTTGGTTTTTGGTAGTTGGCTGTTTCCTGATTTGTTTTGTCTGAGGTATGCCCCAAGCTCCTGTAAGTTTGGTGGGTTCTGTTGTTTAAAAGGTTCCAATAAAATTTTACTTACCAAAAAAAAAAAAAAGGGCTATGCTGCAAAATCCTTCTCTGTTTACTTCAAAGGGCCATAAAATCTTGATTTTTTCAATTAGAGTTCTATAATTTGGAACTCAATGCAAGTTCTAACGACGAAATAAACACCACCCTTGAAAAGCAACTCAATATGCAAATTCTAAGTCATTTCTGGAACATCCACAATGAGAAGTTATGCATTCTTTCATATACTATTGTTATGTATCACTAGTAAAAGCTTCTGTCATGCTTTTGTCTACACTCTACACAAACTAAGTCTTAAATTCCCGGCAATTTTCCAAGCTAGAATCCTGAATCCATCTCAAAATTTTCAAAAGAGTGTGCAGAGTAACTGCCTCAAAAGATCAAGTGTGAGTGTAGCACATAGTGCAGTTTCACGATACAGTTCATATACATACCGCTGTTGAAACATGACTGTGCCCAGCAGTAGGCCCTTCCCGGGCTAGCCCAAAGTCTGAAAGCTTTGGTTTGAAATTCTCATCCAATAGCACATTTGATGCTTTAAAATCTCGATATATGACCTTCATCATCAGCATTGGCAATTACGGATTAAACACAATGAATGTAAACATGTTCAGTTCTATAACCCATATCAAAATGCATAACAGAAATTTATCAAAAGAACAACAAAAGATAAAAACAATCCTCATTTTAGAGGGGAAGCCCAAGAACAATTCCATAGAAATTTGAACTATATCACTATTATTTAAAAAAACTAGGGCCGTATTCCTTGCACTTGCGATAACAGTTAAACATTGTTACAAACCATTGGAACAATTCATTTTGAGAAAATCAAAACTTATGAGTTATAACTAGGCTGAAACCATTACAACAATATCATGCGTATAAACAACCACACCTTCAAAAAAAAAAAAAACAGCCCAAGCCCTCCTCTGCTTCATAAATTAAAAAGTATTTCAGATTCTGAGAGAGACATTGCTATCATAATATTTATTATTTAAGAGTCTAGGTTACAAGAGTTTTCAAAGAAGTTGTAAAGAGGTCATCATGTCCAATGGAAACCTTTTACAGTCGAGTATGTGAAAAAGTCAACCTATTACATGTCTAGGATTTCTGAACTCAGCTAGAAAGAACACAAACATAATAGGGAGATCTCATTTTTTTAGTATCAACAGCAAATGAAAAGTCTCCCCCAGTTTACCAGACTGAACAGAGAGAGAGAGAGAGAGAGAGAGAGAGAGAGGCAAGAAAAAAACCACCAGATGCATATGTGATGTTTTACCTAACTCTAAATGAGCAACCGCATGCGGTCATCTGTGATGGTTTACCAACGAGTAATTGAGACAGCAACAACAAACCCATTTCAGGATTTTAGTATTATTTTGATTGGAGGATTTTAGCATTGTCTTCTTCTTCTGATGATCTCATCCTTTGTAGAGGCATTATCCCATATTGAGGATTTCGTGCAGAAGAGTTATTAGAAGAAGACAATTTTTTTCTCAGACAGTGCCTAATCACTCCGTTGATCAATATTACCTCATAGCATTATAATAACTTAGTCCCAACGTTAGTTCAAGTTAGAGATATTATGTACTTTTAGTATACAAAGTTTATGAATAAAACCTGGACTTCTATTTCTTCATGCAAATAAGTCAATCCCTGAGCAGCTCCAAGCATTATCTGTATTCTCCTTTCCCAAGAAAGGGCTTGGAAAGCCATATTGAAGAGATGATCTTCCAAGCTTTTGTTCGGCATAAACTCATATACAAGGAGCCGTTGGATCCCTCTTTCTCCGTCTATAGCACAGTATCCAATAAGTTTGACAAGGTTTGGGTGCTCCACAACCCCAAGAAAATGTACTTCCGCCACCCATTGCTTATGCCCCTACATGAAAGGACAAAGAATCAGCAGAGACAACGAAAGATCAGAAGGAAAAGGCATATCGTGAGATTGCCTTAAGCATAAAAGAATTCTGTTCGAGTTACATATAAATGCCAGAAATTCAAACATAAGTAGGCTGCATTTAAGGTATAGGTGGCATTAAAGAGCTACCGTTATCTCCTCATATACCATGATCTAATCCATGGCATTTTATGCTACATCCGCATGCACAATGATTAGACTATTTCCATTCCTATAGAACATCCAAATATATAACTTAGACTGTCAATAAATGGCAAAAAGGGTCGAAACCAGTGTTTTAAAAACCGGACTGGACCGGCCGGTTGAACCGTCAACCGGAGCTTAGTCCGGTCCGGGTGACCCCAAGAACCATTCATTTTCCAAAACCGGCCTCTTTTCAAAAAACCGGTGGACTAAAACATTGGCTTCTCCATTCTAGCTTTTTGAGTTAATCTTTCGTACGAACATGTAATTCTAGCAAAGAAGTGAAGATAGAGTAAACCCCCAAAGTGTTAGTTTATGAATGAAGTGCGAGTTAATTACGGTCATAACAGAATGATCTCTGAGAGATATAATCTCCAAGTAAGGCCCCTCTGTAACGCAATCATACATCGAACTCCATTACTCGAGATCTAAATTTATAATGGTATTCCAGAAAACAGAATCATTCTCTCAGTCCTATTTTGTGGAGAGACATCATTTGCTCAAACTTTTGATAAAAATCAAACACCAACTTATTCACGATGCCACTGTGGTGGAAACCAGGGAGATTTCAAAAGTACCGTGCATTTTTAGGGAAGGATATGAGGACAACTGTCTTAGGATCTAATGGATCAACAAGAAATCTTCTAGAAGGATTCAAAACTAGCTATCCAGGACAAATAGAGTCCAAACCTACACAAATCGTGATATTTAACTTATTTAACCTGCATCTTTGAGAGAAAAGATTCACTTTCTAGACCTAATGATCGCATTTAGGGAAAAGTAAGTGGGAGAAAAATGTTACAGCATACAAATACAAACAGGAAGATATGATCCAAATTCCTAGTTACCGAAGGCAGACAAAAATCAAACCTAGCAAGTGCTTCTACAAGCCTTTCCCAGAGTTATTAGGATGGTAAGAACATCGGCTATTTGACGTTTAAGCACCAAAATCTTCACTAAATGACACTGATATAAATTTGGTGGTCCGTGCACAATAAGACTTGGGTGCTTCTCGATAATCACAAGCTGTTCAGAGATAGTATGGTGGAATGAGTTGCTACCCTAAAATCAAGCCACACCAAAACTCCACTAAGAAATTATTTACTTCCACGATATAGATTGCTATGACGAGAATTTAAAAAGTTACCACGCGGAAACCCCTATCCTTTCGATGAAAAACACATTGACTTAGTCGACGACCTGATTCACACCAAAAAATCTAGGCCAAGAACCCATTGCCCTAAAAATCCCTGCCCCACTGTGCCAATCCATTAGCAACAGTCACTTGTTGCAGATCTTCTTTCTAGATGGAGTTCAATCCTATCTGAGGCTTGGGCTCTTTAAAAACCATGATTATGCAATTTGAAGCACATTGTGACGGGAACATGGATTTGGGGGACGGAGGGTCCATCGTCCATGTGCCCAAGATTTAAGCCCTGAATGACTTCCACCAGAACATATACGGGAATTAATAAGAGCAAATTACAAGTCTCTTACTTTCAAAGCAAATGATGAAGACGTGGTCAATTTTGTTCCGGAAAAAATATTCTAGCGAGAATGCAAACGTTGTTAATCTTAGACATCAAAACCATGTAGGACCATACTCAAAGCCAATACCTGGAAGCTATTTCTATTGAGCATTTTAATGGCGACTACAATAGGGTCACCGTTTCCATCAGCAGGGTTGATTGAGCCTTTGTACACGCTTCCAAAACCGCCTTCTCCGATCTTAAGTAACCTACTAAAGCCATTAGTCGCCTGTTTGAGCTCAGAGAATGTGAAAACCCTCAAGTTGTGAGACTTTTCTTCATACAATTCCGGAATACTACGGTATGAAGTTGCTGAAGATGAAGATTTAGTCACTCTATCACCTTCCGATATCTCGGTTTTGCAAGGGTCTTCTAGTATTGGCGCTGATCTTTGTTCCCTACTTCTCGTTCGGTCTTTGAAATAGTGGAAACACTTCATTTCTTTAGAAATGGAATAGGAACCTCCAAGATTATCTCTAGCCTCTCATTCAATTCCTGCTTGCAACAATTACGAAACCGACATAAGATGAACGGCTGGACGAATTGAAAGGACAGTGGGAAAAAAGAGAGAGTACAAAAATGCCTTCAAAAAAATGGAGAAGCCAAAGCTCTACAGTAAAAGGGTGAGAAGACAAGGCTAAAGAACAAAAGAAACAACAAAAACAAAATAAACCCACGAGCGGAATTTCCCTCAGATTTGGACAGAAAGTAAAAGTGGCTCCAAAAGTGAAACACCCTGATAGAAATGCAAAGAAAACTGTGAGAAATAAATACTAAGGAATAGAAAATTAAGGAGGAAAAGGATTAACCCATATTTTTAGAGAGAGCGAGAGAGAGAGTCTCCAAAAAAAGAGAAATTATACTTGAAAAATCACTAACGGGAATCAAAGTAAACTTGAATTGGACTAGCAGATGAACAGAAGGAAACGGAAATTGAGAGAAAATACCTCAGAACATGGAGAAGTCAAATGCTGCGGTGAACATGGTGAGAATAAAAGTTGAAAGAACCAAAGAAAATAAACAAAGAATCAATCAAAACCCAGGTGGGTTATCAAAAAAAATTCAAAACCCAGGTGCTGAATTCCCCAAATTGAAATACCCAGATACAAATTACCCACACAAAAAAAAAAAAAAAAACCCTGAGAAATCAAAAGGGAAAACGCATAATCAAATGAAAAATCAAGGATAAAACGAGCAAAAACACAAGAGGCTCAGACACGGAACATATAACAAAGAATTTGATGACGGAAACAGATAGAGAGATAGGAAGATGGACCATGGTTACCTGTTTGTGTTGCTTCTTCCTTCCGAGTTTTGTTCAACTGCCACGACTCTCTCTTTTAATATACTACTGCTATATAGCACAAGTCTTTCAACCAGTTTGACAGAGAGGCCACTGTATTCGCATTGAAATTTGAAGAGACCACTGTATCTATATCTTCCTTCCTTTTGCTTTCTTTTCTATCCGGCACGTCTCTTTCGCCTCTATAAATGTTTCGTTTCTTTTTTTATTACAGAAACCCCCCTCCCTCGGCTACACGCCAAACCCCACCCCCGGGAGACAGCCGGGACTGCATGGTCACGAGGAATTAGTCCGACAAAATATTTCAAATATTCTCCCGCAAGTAAAAAGAGAAAAATTTATTTTTGCACGTTCCGCAAACAAGGTATTTGCACATTGAGCGCATCCGTGTGTAGCGGCCGGGCTCACCATGGTCCGTTTGGCCCCCTACCCACTGCAAGGTTCACCACTGTGAACCCTGGCTGACGGTGGCCGGCGTTGTAACACATTGCCGAGACCGCGCCCCTGTGGGCGCTCGGACGCGTAATGCCATGGACCTAGCCCGAGATCGGGGCATAGGTGGGTACGGAGTGACACCCAGCCCGTCCTCGGTAGAGGGTAGCGTTCAGGGGAACACCTGACGGCCTCGCCGAGGCAACACCG